>WSYH01000391.1:0-178771 GCA_036426205.1 Ascaphus truei
GTGTGTGGTGTGTGTGGTGGGGGTGGGTGTGTGTGTGGGGGTGGGTGTGTGTGTGTGGTGGGGGTGGGTGTGTGTGTGGTGGGGGTGGGTGTGTGTGTGTGGTGGGGGTGGGTGTGTGTGTGGTGGTGGGGGTGGGTGTGTGTGGTGGTGGGGTGTGTGTGTGGTGGGTGGGTGTGTGTGGTGGGGGTGTGTGTGTGGTGGGGGTGTGTGGTGGAGGTGGGTGTGGTGGGGGGAGGGTGTGAGATCACACTTCTCAGCCTGTTCAGCACTATTACAGTTGAATGAATAACCTTCCTGATTTACCTTTTTAACAGGTCCATAGAAGGTGGCGTTCAGATCTGCTGAGCCCATATGGTGCTGCAATGTGAGTTGCCGACCACTGTGTTTAGCGAGATAAAACCTACATAGAAAATAGAAAGTAATTAGAAAGGACTTCAATAGAAATGCATATGCAAACCACACCTTTCCTCCATGCTTATAGCGGCAATCTATGCACTGGTTTTTTTATTGGTTTGAAGCAAGCTGTCTCCAAAGCTGAACCCCGTCAATTTCCGCTCTGGGCACCCACTGCTTCCGAATATACTTACCACAGGAGTGGGTGCCGGTAGGCGCTCTGGCTAGTAGTGATCACACAATGGCCGCTTAAAGCTCCCGTGTCCCTCGGGACAATAGGAAGCAGTGACCGAGTGCAGCACTGGCCCATTGACCGGGAGCTTTAAACTTCGCTGAGATACCGAAACCCCTTTGAAAGCAAGTAGCTCGGGAAGCAGGGGTCCCCGGAGATTAAATTAATGGGGTTCAGCTCCGAAGACCCCTACTTCAAACCGCATGAATTGCCTCTTTAAAAAAGACACTATTTTAGTTTTAATGATCTCAATCGAGTATTTACAAACACACCTGAAGCAGGTCAGTCACACGGCTATAAGGCGGACATTCCCACTGTCCCACAGATATACAGCGCCAGACTGTTTAAGATTTGCAAACAAAAAACTTATACAATTAAAAACCTGCAGACGCGAGATGCTGTGAGGAATAAATATCATTGAGGTATTACCAACAAATTGCTCCCTAATAGGCATAGCAGAAATAATCTTAAAGTGAAAACGAAGCAAGGTTTACGTGGAAATATATCTACATTACACAATATTTGAAATAAAATATATTACAAGGCTATTTGTATTTGTCATTTTCACAACAAAAAACACTATGGCTCAATTTAGTAACCTAGTTACGTCTCAGCGATGTTAAGACATGGGGGTAGATTCAGTGTCAGATTTCCCATTAGGCCCAGGCCTAAGGCAACAACATTTGGGGGCGGCAAAAATGTCTGCCCCACATTTGCATTTGCCACGCTCTCGGCCTATCGGACCTAATGGGAAAGGACTTGCTTACCTGTGCCGGCCGCTTCCTGCGTCTCCTTCAAAAGCGAGCGTCAAATGACGCCGCGGACGGCACAAATGACGGCACGTTACCATGGCAACGCAACGCCGCATTGGTGACGTCCCCGGCGTCATTGGGTGTTGGATTCTGAAGGGGAAGCAGGGCAGCAGACACAGGCAAGTGCCCAAGGGCGGCACATTTCCAGGTAGATTAAAATACAATTTGAGTAATCTTCCAAAAAATTCACATTCACTTAAATGCAATCTGATTCAACCACCATGGTACCTTCCGTTACATGTGGCTTCTTAGTCCAGACAAACCCCACACAGTGAAAGAGGCAGATCTTAAATATACTATGCTTTCATTAGGCATCTGATCGTTTTGTGGTAAAAAGTCCATACTAATTTAAACAGCAATAATTCTAGTCTCCTTTATCTTATCCCCAGTTCACATTTGAGCCTTGCACACAGTTTACATTTCACAGACTTTTTGCAAGGACACGCTAGTTACCTGTTCAATACAAGTTTAACCAGGAATCTGCGTGCCATTTAGCTCCAAGCATATAGAGCTAGCAGCTGCATAGAAACAACAGGGACATACAATAATAACTGGGAAGCTGGCATGTGACGGAGGAAAGTATACACACGTTGAATTTATGTTGATCGTACCTTCTAAATATTTCAAAAGCGTGCCTGGGAGCGGGTGGGATGTTGCACTTTGGTGTGGCTGACTGTGTGGGCCAGTAGCCTGTGGTAAGCACTCTGACTGTGAGATCCACTCCTCCTAAAGAGACCTGAAAAACAACGGAAGAGAATTGGTGGCCTATATGGCACTGAGGATGTGACCGTGTGTATAGCAGCTGACACGCAAAGCTGTGTATAACACCGGTCAGCGAGCCATGTGGACTGTCGGATGATCCTCATGATACCAGAGCACATAGACAAGCAGACAGATATTACTCCGCACCCCTGTTGTCTGTAAATGTTGCCTGAATTCGTCCATAGTGGTGTTCGAGATGCTCATGTCTCTGAACATGCCCTCCAGCTTCGACGTGAACTGACACCCACACTCCGTCTGCAAAACACAGCAACGTTCTTTTAATTAAACAAATGGCAACCCACACACAAAAAATAAATCTCCTTAAAACAGGGGGGATCTCAACTCCGGCCCTCAAGACCTCACCCCTAACCCTCCCTGCCCCCCAATAGGTCAGGGTTGAAGGATATCCCTGCTTCGCAACAGATGGGTCAATCAGTGGCTCAGTCAAAATAACTGAGCCACTGATTGAGCCACCTGTGCTGAAGCAGGGATATCCCTAATAAGTCATACTAAGAATATTGGTCTCACTTGCTGTGTTTAATGTAACTGCAGTTTCTTAAAATAGGCAGAAACCGCTCTACTGTGAAGAACGTTTATACCCTCAGAATATTGTCACAGGAAGTTAATGCAAAAATGTGTTTCCCGTCACAAGATTACTACTCAATAACTATTCCACTGTGATAGGAGGGGCATGCAGCATATTTTCTATATATACTGATACTCACAAGTGCATCAAATCAATTTCCAGGCATCTCACCTTTAACTTGGATATCATATTTTTCTCAGAGTCGTCAGAGACGCTCTTGTTGGTAAGAAGTCTCCTGGCCAAATGCTGCTTGTAGTAACGTTCAAACACATCTTTTTCTTGCATGAATCTAAAGAGGACCATCGCCTTATCCAGAATAGACTCTACTTCTTGTTCTGTCAGCTTGGAAGAAAGCAAATAGAGGTTATTGGGAAAAGCACCATTTATAGACATTGCTGTGCGGGGGTTTGTTGTAAACACTTAATGAGCTTCCCATTGACCCAAGGTTTGGCAGCTGTTGCATTTCCTCCTGGAGGGATTTTTAAAACGTGGTAACTTCATCTGCAATTATCTCAAGAACCAGCTGGGTCCCTAAAGCTGAAAATCGCGAACAGCGGGGATTTGATGCCCTAAAAAAAGGACCTTTTGCAGCGTCACGATGAAGATGCAGACTGAACAGTCACAATATTGTTTTAACAGTCACAGAACAACATCATGGCTCAGGTGCGTCATAGGCTGGTGTCTAGAAAGTTTTAAGGTGTGTTGGTAATGAAGCTACTTCGGTTACTGATGAGGTAATGAAGACGGCAGTCTATATTGTATTCCTCACTTGCATGAGTGAGGGAGTCTTTCAAAATGAACCAGAACCAGCAACTCAATTGTTTAAATCATTACACTCCCAAATGCTCTACATTATGTATAAAGCAGGTTTTATTATAATAGACGGTGACACACTAGGGTCGGCCATAAAAAAAGTATAGCTTGGTAAACACAAGACACCACAAAGTTCGGAAAGATGCATTAGTCCCTTAAAACTAATTTTACAACATCAAAAGTGAAAAGTATCATTCTTTAAAAACAAATTAAATGCTAAAAGCACTTGCATTGCTAATTTTGAAGCCAAACAAATATTCTTAGGAACATTTGAATTGTTTGAATGGTTCCCCTCTAAACCCATTCTAAATAAAGCTACATCACTTTTTGTCATATTTCTCTCTTGATTAACAGAAAATCTGTTGTTTTTATTGGGAGAAAAGCAAGAATGTGTATAAGGCACCATGTAAGCAATATAATATAATATTTTATATACATATATACACACCAATCAATTCAGACTATTACTAAAGTGCTGTGTTCAATTAATTTTTATTGGTTGCAATACTTACTCCCTTGACTCCTTTTTTCAGCTTGTCATCAATAAATAAGGAAAGATACTCAGGGGACCGGGAGTTGAGATTAAGGAAATACTCAAAGTCACCCGCAATGGTTTGCTTGAAAAGTCTGTCGTTGCTGAAGGACTCTTGGAGGAAACGGTCAAATCTATTCTTCAGGTCGAGAAGTCCCTGTAAAATAAAGTAGATACTTCTGTGTCAAGCCCACCCCACGTATCTTAAGTAAGCCAACTTGTATATGATTTATAGCAGGGACAGCCAACTCTAGTCCCACCAACAGGTCAGGTTTACAGGATATCCCAGCTTCAGCACAGGTGGCTCACAGGCTCAGTCGAAGACCGGTCCTCCGATGTAGCCACTTGTTCTGAAGCAGGGATATCCTGAAAACCAGACATGTTGGTGGCCCTTTAGGACTGGAGTTGGCCACCCCTGATTTATAACACTACATTATAACTTGTAATAACCTTGAGTCATCAAATTGCAAAATGGCAAAATATAAAATCATTAGCAAACTTTTCTCAAGGAACTAAGTCTTCGACTGAGCCACCTGTGCTGAAGCCGGGACTGATTGAGCCACCCGTGCTGAAGCAGGAATATCCTGAAAACGTGACCTCGAGGACTGAAGTTGAGAACGCCTGGTTTAAAAAGTTGCCACGGATGCCATCCCACAGCACTTGTTTTAATGCAATAATCCTGTGGCTCTACAATGTATTTGAATCCACCAACTTCATAGTTGTAAATAAGGTTAAAATAATTACTAGATTCTATTAAATGGAAACACACATGTCCTCGTAATACTTTTAACAGTTTAGTGTTTGTCAGGATTAAAGAAATACATTAAAAAAAAAAAGCCATTTGAGGAAAACATTAGTTTTTTGAGAAACGTTTGCTGGTTTAAACTATTTCATAAATTGCTTATTTGGCTTTGAACTACTTGCTGGGGACACAATATATGGACGAGGTACCTGTCATATGCATTGGGGACAGAATATACTTGCTGGGGACACAATATACTTGCTGGGGACACAATATATGGACAAGGTACTAGTCATATGCATTACCCACCTGGATATAATCCACTGGGTTCTTCCCTTCTCCCTCTTCGGAAACCAGGGCTTTGCCTTGCTCCCTCAAGTACAAGCTCATACACTCACACATGGTCTTCAAGCCATTCGGCACTCTGCTAAACAGCTTGTACATGCAGGCCAGATCTGGGAGCAGGAACAGGTTATGTGAGAGGGGCTCAAAACAATGTGCATCCTACAGTACAAGTCCACAACAGTGTCATTATCTCTTAGACCCCATTAACAATACGAACACATGCTTTGTATGGGCTTCCCCCAACACGTTTCTCATTCTTTTATTCTGATCTTTCCTGGAAAAACACGGTTTGTGGCTTGAAGTATACGTTTGGATCACATGCCATGTGACTGCCATGTTGAACGTGTCCATGTAGTATGGTCTTAATTATGCTGCATGCCAAAAGCCATCACATAAAAAGAAATATTTTATTCACACGTACGCGGAGTGTTTCTAATCAACAGCTTTACTTTGTGTCAGCACCTACCCAAAAACCAGAGCTACCCACCCATTCTGATCACAAGTACAGACAACACTCCTTAAGTGTATTACAGACAATCTGTGAATCAGGTGAGATCATGCAATAGTTTCCCTATGAATAATATTACAACAATGACCAAATAAAACGATTTAAAAAAACAAAAAAAACTTTCCATCATTTTAACTTACGGGTTGGCAGGGTACTTGGGGGCATTTAAATAAATAAATAAATAACTAACTAGAGGTTTGCATGCCAGATGACCAATCTTACTTGCCTGGTTAATGATAATTATCACAATTGTCCTCAGATCTGGCGACCACGGCTAGATTTCGTTAGGGCTGTCCCCCAATCACATTACTGATATGAGCCTGAATAGGCCCAAGGCCCCCGGGGGGATAGTAGCCGCTAGGCTGATGAATCTAGCAGCGTAATACAGTAGTCCTGTGTCATAATTAAACCGGGGCTTGATCAGCTGGTGTTAGGAATGAGTTTTAGGTGGAGAAAGCCGTCTCCTCGAAGCCAGTCAGACCTATCTATTTACATTTCCCAGATTGTAACACACTATAACACCCCCCCCCCTTTTTCATTTCTGTACCCCTCCCTGATTTGTATGAAAAATGAATAGTTAAAACATTTTTTTTTAACTTTTAATGAAATAAGTTCTAATTTTTATATAGTATTGAGCAAAATGGAAAAGAATGGAAAAGTTAATGTATAAGAGAAGCAGTTTCCATTATAACTTGTGGTTTGTTTCTAGTTTTTGCACATTGTGCATGACAGATCTGAAGCAGGCAGCAAAAGGTCCAAGGGCCTGCAAATTGGATGTCAGATTTGTATTTTTTGATCGTGGTATGAACAATCAGGGTTAGTATGTGCAGGGCAGAGACATCTGCTGCTATCACTACTTCTGCTTTCCGTGCATTGTATTCCTTTAAAGCTCTTCGTATGAAGCCTTTTCAATACTAGAATTAAAATTCTGCGAATGTCAAATAACTCCTGTATCATTTACAACATGACTGCCACAAAAAGGACATGGGCCTTTTTACCATGAAGTAACCAAAAACGGTTACACACTTAACAGGTCTCACATCTTCCCATACATTGCTCCAGTGGGGGGGGGGGGGGGGGGGCATGGTTTGAGCGGAGGGTCCGTTCGTGTTCACAACACACTCCTCTTTCTCTCCCCCCCCCCCCACGTTTTGGAGGGTGGGGGAAGCTCACTCGAGCCCGGCACCGATTGGCTCACCCGCGCACCCAGTGACGAGTCACCGCTCGGGATCGCAATCCTCTTGCATCCCCTGGCGGCTGACACGTCACAGCACGTAGTGAGCCTCATCGGAAAGAGGCAGCGGGCACAGACAGGCAGGAGGTAAATGGCTGGTGGCGCGCGCGCACGTGGCCGTTCACAGCGGGTTCTCAGCCGTAGGCTTGTTCTATAGTAGGTGCAAACGCGCGTGCACGTGACGCACATTTTGTGTGTGTACAGTCCGTGCTGCCGGGAGCGACAGGTTTGCAGTGTGTGTGTGTGTGCACGCGCGCACACACATGTAGATTGTGTGTTATTAATTTATTATATATTTAAAAAAAATAAAAAATAAGACACGTTGAGAATAAATTATTTATTAACACACACCCACACAAACAGCGGCGCGAATACTTCGTTTTCTCAGTATTCCCCGCTATCGCCCGGCTCCACGCTCACTGCCGTGCGCGCGGCCCTAGCATACAATGGCTGGCTAACCACAGCCAACTATAACTGCCGTGCGCGCCCCCACTATGTTACGGGCCTTACCTTGACTTTGGCGACATGTCACCGTTGTAATGCTAGAGACAAGGTAAGGAGGGGGTGTGAGTTAGCCTCCCCTGGACCCATTTAGCACAGCTTTCGTGGGAGAAGTAGAAGTGTTTGAGGAAGACATACCATCCCCAAATTTAACTAGAACCATTACTTTTTTAAATCCAAATGCCATTATCCAATTGGCAGGGATTTCTAAAAGTGAAAACATGCCACCGCCCTCATCCTGTACTTCTATATTTTCACTGACAGACACAGGGTAGTGAAGGGCATGTACTTACAAGGATGTTTACCTCCCAATGTGCTTCTAATGAAAGCCACGTGACACTGATGTGCAAAAGTGCAAACCAGCTTGGAATGCATCTTTGAAAAACAAAAAACAGGTGTCTTCAGCTAGTAGCGACAGGGCCTAAAGCCAACCTTGCCGTGAAGGAGGTCACGTGGAAGAATGGGTTAACTTCAAAAGAGAATAGGAAAATATCGTAAATTATATGGAAATCTCTCAAGAGGTTTTGAAAAGTGTAAAGTGGGATAAATTTCCTGTGTCACAAAAGCGCGCACACACACACACACACACACACACACACACACACACACACACACACACACACACACACACACACACACACACACACACACACCTTGAGATAGTCTGCTTCATTGTTGACATTATCATATGCTGGACAACAAGCTCAGGAGGAGTTGAAAATGTTTTTTGAATACTTGGATGGTCTAAACCAATGGATAAAAACTTTTTTTTGGTTAAGGAAACCTAAAATTATATCATGAAATTCTGCAGATCCCCAACCCTCTCTAAAAGAGAGTCTGAGAACAGATGCATTGTACGGAACCCCAACCCTCTCTAATAGCGTGTCTGAGATCAGATGCATTGTAAGGAACCCCAACCCTCTCTAATAGCGTGTCTGAGATCAGATGTATTGTAAGGATCCCCAACCCTCTCTAATAGCGTGTCTGAGATCAGATGCATTGTAAGGAACCCCAACCCTCTCTAATAGCGTGTCTGAGATCAGATGTATTGTAAGGATCCCCAACCCTCTCTAATAGCGTGTCTGAGATCAGATGCATTGTACGGAACCCCAACCCTCTCTAATAGCGTGTCTGAGATCAGATGCATTGTAAGGAACCCCAACCCTCTCTAATAGCGTGTCTGAGATCAGATGCATTGTGAGGCCTGGGACATAGTGCCCCAAACAGTGCTGAGGCGCGCTGAGGCTCGGCCTTACACAGCGTGCCATCAGGGGGCAGGCCAGTGACGTCACGGAGCTGGTTCGCCCTCATTGGGCGAACCGCTCACATGACCGGCCCTGCGCTCCGGCAAGCGGGGAAATTTCAAAACTCCGTCAGACACACGCTACCCCAAGCGTGCTGACGCGTGCGCGAGCCCCTGCTAGAGCCGCTCTCATTGCGGCTGCAGGGGCTCAGTGCCGAGCAGCAGCACAGGCCAGCGCATAAGCGCTGACCATGCCCAAGGCCTAAGGAACCTCCACCCTCTCTAATAGCGCGTCTGAGATCAGATGCATTATAAGGAAACCCCAACCTTCTCTGAGTGTCTGAGATCAGATTCATTGTACATTCTTCTGTATTTTATTTGGTATAATTTTCAAACAACCTAAAAATGACAGGGAACCCTTTAGGGATGCCCACGAAAATCGTAAGGGTTCCTAGGAACACCTGTTGAAAACCACTGGTTTAGACACTACTATTCGACTGAAAGACTTGGAGTGGGGCTTGGAGGTCCTTGGAATTTAAGGCCTCGTCCAGGGTGAAGGCAAGAGCAGAGCGAGCGAGCTGGCGCTCATGCACAGTGACGTCACGTGCATGTAAGCAGGAGACCAATCTTGTCCTGCGAGAAATTTTTTTGCGAGCAGGGGGCGTGTCAGTGGGACGGGGGGTGGGACGCGGCATCTATTGCAGTAACATCTATCTATATCTATATATATATATATATATATTTATCCCCTCTCCCCCTCCCCTATCTTTCTCTTCCCCTGCTCTCCCTCCCCCCCACGCTCTCTCCCTCTCCTCAATCCCTCCCTCCCCCCCCTTGCCTCCCCCCGTCCCCCCCTTCCCTCAATCTCCTGCTCGCCCCACAAGACCCCCTCACCAACCACCACTTTGTGTTAACCATTAACCACACCCCCTCACCACGGTCGTTTAATTAAACCAACCAAAAGTTTTATTACCCCCCCCCCCCCCCCCACCACACCACCACTCCGTTTTACCCACCCCACCCCTGTTCACAGCTCTCCGTTTTCCGTTTCGTGTCCCACCCCCCTGTCAGAGGACAGCAACCAATGCAAGCTCCCAATGCTTGTATTGCATTGGTTTTGCCTTGCTGTCCTCTGATTGGGTAAATTTGGTCATGTGATCTGAAATCGGAGCTACAGATTCAAATTTTTGAAACTCTTGAATCTGAGCGCCGAGGACAGCACACGGGCACGCGTAGGGGGGGGCGATCACGCAGGCCACACACTGTTACAATGTGTCTCATCGAGGCCAGCGTGAGCGCCCACACCAGCTCAGCGCCACCCTGGACGCAGCCTTAAAAAATGAGGAGTTGCACACAGACCAACTTTAAACCCAGACAGCAAAGCCATTTTACAGGCCACCAGTCATTACCAAGAATCCCTAATTAGATCACAATACTACTCTCAGAAAGTAAGGATCTCTAGGATAATGAGAAGACCACTGATAGAGACGGCTTAGAAAGATATGAGGGACTGTTTCACAGCCGGAGGCTATGGGGATGCATGCTAGAGGAAGCAAGCACTACGGAAGGGAATTGCACCATTAACCAACACTAAACCAGGAAGGCTCGTTATCCTTACAAATCTCACTAGACACGGGAAATTCCTGAAAGCAACAATCTATAGACATTAGCACAGCCGTCGGGGCACACTGGCATAGTACAACACAACCAACTTCTGCCTAAGGTTTATTGCGGACATTTTGATCAAAACAGACAAATATTACACCACAAGCCATTTTCTTAGTATGGCGTACGGAGGGAGACCAGGAGGCCGTTCAGATGTCTACACTGCTACATTTGCAATAACATTATCACAGGCAATTATTTCCTCATCCACATAGTACCGACTTATTCGTAAGGTTAATAATATATGTTGTGTATTTCATTAAATGCAGTGGTCTACTTTATGTAGACAAAAATAATACGGAAATCAGGCTTTAGAGCATGTTGTGGGCAACTTTAATCCTCAAGGGTCACCAACAGTTAGGTTTTCAGGCTATCCCTGCTTCAGCACAGGTGGCTCAATCAGTGGCAGTCTTTAAGCCACCAGTGCTGAAGCAGGGATATCCGGAAAACTTAACCTGTTGGTGGCCCTTGAGGACTGGAGTTGCCCACAACATGCCCTAGAAAGCACAAAAAGGAAGTGTCATTAGAAATGGGCTGGAACCCACTATAGGCTTAACATTGCACCCAACACAGACACCGGGAAGCATTTCTAATAGTGATGGGCATCGAACAACCGAGCACTGACCAGGACACTGTCATTTCAGGAAGCTACAATGTTTGGAAAGGAACGAATGCTTCTCCTTACACAGGCTACAATGTGAATATATGTTTTGGTCAAAACCTGCTTAAAAAGGTGCAGTTCCCCTCCCGATATGACAGACTTGAAAGTGGGCTCACTGGGATGCCCCTTTAAAATCAGTTTACCAATCTTATTTTAATTTCTCCTTTCCCATCTAGATATTTTTTTTTTTTAAAAAGCCAAAGGCCTGCAAACAACGTGATGTGTTAAGAAATCTTGAAACAATAATAAAAAAAAAAAAAAAAATAAAAAAAAAAGGTAGACATTCAGGGAGAACTGCCCCTTTAAATGGATGCTGTAACCTCCAAGATGCATCTCGACAGTGAACCTACCTTCTGTCTTTCCATTTTTGAGCATATGTACTAGGCCCGAATTCTCCATCTCCACTATGGTCTTCATATGTTTGGAGATAAGTTCCCTCTCCACAACTTTCACAATGGGCTCCTCTGTTGATTTGTCGAGACAGTGCATCACCCGCTCTATTTCTTCATTTATTCTAGCCTCTACTTTCTTTATATACACGGACGCACTGTTCTCAGCTAAAAACTTCTGGCTTTCCATCTGTGGAGAAAGTAAAGCTTGGTTAGGATTTGATCTCCCTGCAGAACCACAAAAAACTGGTTGCATTCAAGCACCAATCCCACCTACTAAAAAATGTTTTGTTTTTTTTAACAGCATTGGAACCGGAGGGTCCTCTAGAGGTTCCCAAAACACTTGGTTTCGTTGCCAGTGATTGGTCTCCTTTAAAGGAAATCTCACTGGCTCCACGGGCCAATAGGAAACCGCAACAACGAGGGGGAAGAAGTTGCGTATTCCTATTAGACAGTCACAAATATTCCGGAAGTAATACTGATTGTGACATGTATTACTACTGTGAAGCGCTATGTACATTAATGCCGCTATATGAATAAAGACATACATTACAATACAATTACTGAACGGATTGGGAACCTGGGAAGTCCTCGGCACCAAAAATAACGCAACATTTCGGTTTTACCCAATAACCACTAAATACAGTAGATCGGTCCTTCAGAGAAGAATGGAAGTGTAGAGAGACTGGTTTTTATAAAGTGCTGTTTATTCATGTGAAGCAACATTCAACTGCTGCCTTCATTTGAAAGCCCATATGAATGATTGCAATGGAGATGAAGAATAATAACTTTATTTATATAGCGTTTTTTTCCCAAATGGGACACAAAGCACTTCAGTCCCAAAAAGGGGAAAAGAAAAAAGCATTTAAGGTTATAAGAGAGCCAAAACACACGGGAAGATACAATACAGGATGGGACGGTGCTGTAGCTATTAAATGCCGAACAGGTTGTGGTTAATTAAATGCCTGGGTAAACCGTCAGGTCTTGAGCCTGTTTTTAATAGATTTACAGAGATGAGGCCTCTCAGATTGTTCTAAAGAGTGGGAGCAGCATGGCTAAAAGCTTGGGCCCCAAAGGGAGTCAGGCACCAACAGCTATACCATTGCTATTTGTATCACACAGCCTGTAAGCAAAATGCTTTATTTGCCTAAATATTTTCCTACCTGGAAGAATTCTGCAGACATTTCCAAAAATGGAGCCTCAAAATCTTCTTCGTAGACTGACCTTCCTTCCAGACCAAGAATCATTAACATCTGGCAGGCATTTCTTATGGCGCCTCTGTCAAATACATACATGTTGGGGGTAAAAGTAGAAATAATTGTATAAACATCCGTGCTGAATCTCTTCTGATGTGGTTACTAATGTAAATATGTACACTAAATATCAGTGTTAAAAAAAAAAAAAAAACATACATATAAGCATCATTACCTTTACAACCTGCCCAGATGTATAATTGTTATGGATATCCTTATACCTTCAACCAAACAAGCGCCTCCCATTACTAAAAGGACGAGTCTAAAGCAGACTGTCACAGCATTTGCATTCATCCTGAAATCATTCATAGTTATCTGTGCAGTGAAATATTTACACTTGCATAATATAGTAGCGAGTTCAACGTATGTTAAATTTAGTAGACCGAGATACTTCTCCTATTTGGATTTATATTTATTCAGAGGAAGGCAAAAAAAAAAAAACCGTGTGTGCCGAGCACGCACATTTTAAGTTAAACTTTTGTCTTTGGTCCCTGTTTTGTCACAGAAATTGTATTTGTGATGGTGATGTTTTTAATTAAAAATCAAGACAAGTTCAGTGCCAAAACGCAAAGAAGTTTGACTTAGAACGCGTGTTTTAACCATTTGCACTTCTATATTTATAGTAACTGAATTCCTTGTGTGTGTCTGTGTCTGTCAGTGTGTGTGTGTGTGTGTGTGTGTCAGAGCCCGCGCCTAATGCGCATGCGTGCCCAGCCAGAGATAGCCCCCCTTCTCTCCTCCTCTGGCAGAGGTGTGGGGACACGGCGGATGGATCTCCCGGCCAGACACACCGCCTCCCTCTTCACCGGACAGGGAGGGCGAGCTGTCCCTGTCTGAGTCGCCCAGGGCAGCCCCCACTTTCTCCCCCCGGCAGAACTGCGGACAAGGCGGCCGGATTGTATGTGCGTATTCTCTCTCCCCCATGGATCCAGCGCTGCCTTCATCCTCACTGGTGCCAGCTGGCAACCCTGTTGCGGGGACACGGAGGTGTGTGTGTGTGTATATATATGTCAGTGTGTCTCTTTCCTCTCCAGACGTCGCTGGTGGCCTCTTCTGCCAGCAGGGACGTCACTTCCGTCAAGGGATTTTTCCTATCAAAACTCTGCAGGTGCCAGCAAAGACGTTTCACTTCAAAAACAATTATGCCTTAGGCCGCGCGTATAGTGCCCGCGACATGCGACGTCACCCAACAACAAATGTAATTCCTGCTGTTGCATCGTGAATTTTGGTAGCTGGCAATATTGGATTTTTCAAGGACTGTCGCCTCATGTGACAGCCCCAGAACAAATCAAATGCCAGTACGCCCGCGACGCCAAATGTAACTTTTGCCGTCACCCGTCCCGTCGCGGGTACTATACGCACGGCCTTATACAGGGGGGGAAAAAATCCTTCCCGACTTCAGTAAAGGCAATCAAGATATCTCCCTGGATCAACATCTGTATGTTTAACTTACTTGGAATACGTCAGTGTGAAGGTAGGGGCAGCCTGGCATGCATATACATTGTTAATTCCGCTGGCTACCACTACCTGACAAGATGGCGACCTGATACAGTTCACATGGCCATCTTAGGTAGCCAACACATTGTTTCCCCCCGTAAAACAGTTTATTCTGCCTGTGTATTTTGTAAGGCTCCATTATGTGGTGAGCTGGTAAGTCACTCAGCCCGGGCCAGTACACAATGAAGCTTTGGGCTATTATCTGTTTTGGGGTAGGTGTAGTGCTTGGAAACAATTGGAAGTAGGGAAGGGCGTGAACTTTGCTGGGGATGACCAATGGCTCCGCTCCTGGAATACATGTTCCCTACCTGTGAGGTGCCTATCTCTAGGTATGTTGAAACTGGGAACCAAGGTCTGGGCCCTTGCACCATCGGCTTGAATCATATTGGTCAGGTTGAATTTCCCATTCTCTTTAAGCCCACCCCTAAAGTGCTGTCTCCTCACACAACCCTGATCGGTCAATCCAAGACAAGCAATCTGTCTCCGATTGGTCAATGAAGACCATCTCTTAGCTGGTTGATTGGCACCCGGTCCTCCATGGCTTCAGATGAAGACCAGGAAACTATGGAAGCCAACACCGATCAGAGCCGCAGTTGTTCCTTGGTTCATAGCTAGTCTTGGTGTCAGAGACTAGCGGGAAATTTGAACCGAGCGGTTATCATCCCAAGGTACTGGGGATACTCTGAGGTGGATGGATTGTGGAAGACATCCTGGGTAAGTTAGCTACGGCAGCACCCATCACCTAGTGAGCTAGAATTTCCCCCCTAAACCTTCTGTTATGGCAACTTAAGCATGGAGTTGCTTCAGTTTGCTCGGCCGAAATAAAGTAAATGTATTTAACTCCTTTCTTTTGTCCGTCGCTTGTGATCCCGGGGTAATCGTCTTGTCTCCTGGGATAACCAGTATACCGTTCCTTTCTGCAACATGCCTAACTTTTTCTTAGAGATCTATTAGGTCCGACATCACAGGTTCCATTGGTAGTCTATTACACAACTGTTCTCACGGTAAAGAAACGTTTGTTACTACAGTACTTTCCGTTACTGGTAAAATGTCCTTTCCTCCAATCTGAAGGTATGACCCTATGTAATTTGTAGTGTCTTTGGGAAAAAAGTGCCCTTCTAAAATGATTTTGTATGGATCTTAAATAGATTTGTAAATACAGCTGAACCCCGTTATAACGCGGTGCTTGTGGTCCACATAATGTGACCGTGTCATAACGGGGATCATGGGAAAAAAATGGCCGGCCGCCGCGATCAAGGGTTTCATGTCCACCGGAGGGGGAGCGAGTGTGTATGTGTGTCTGTCTGTCTCTGTGAGGGGGGGGCCTGGAGGCCTTTAATTCAACCTGGGAGCATCGGGAAGGACAAGGCTTTCTCTGGTTTGCCTCCCGTATCTACCTAGAGCGCCCGCCTCCCCTCCTATGATGATCCCTCCCTCCCTTGACCCCGCTCAGCCCCCATCCGCACTGAAGCGCTGAATTAGATACCGGACAGCCTTGCATCCTCTCCCGGCCCGTCTACCCCCGTGCTCATCTACCGCCCCGTGCAGAGTGCCTCAGTTTCACTCCACCAATGACTGATCTAATTATTCGTTTTCATGTACAGTAGCATGAGTATTTTTGGTTCACAAATGCATAACTGTCCAATTAATACTGATGTTAAAAAAAATCCTGATCACTGCACTTTTTGCTGCATTCCTTCCTCAGTTCGATCCCAAAAAGTGCTTTACAAAAGCAGCATATATTGTATTACCATACTAATTATCACTGTGCTTTTGAAGTTAGAGTTAAATGTGAAAAATTAGTAAACAAAATGTATGAAACCACAACTGCCTATTTAATCTAAATGTCTATTGAATCTAAATGTCGCAGGCATCATAACATGAAACAAAACTTTATTTTCTTAAGTTATGTTAGGTCAATTTCTAGTATGGAATTCTCACAAGTTTTTCTCCGTTCATTCTTTGCTTGAGATGTGACGTTTCCCGCTTTGCGTATATTGACGGGAAGGGCATTTCAGAGGTGTGGGGCAGCGAGTGAGAAAGGATTTAGGCGGGAGAGGGCTTTAGATACAAGAGGGCTAGACAGAAGACATCATTGAGCAGAGTGCGAGAGGTGAGCAAGTGGATTGCAAGAAATTAGAGCGCGAGATAATTGTTCGACAGAGAAGAGACCGGTCCAAACAAGCCGGAGAAATGCAGTTTTCCAAACGCTTGCCTGCAAATCCTGTTACTTATCAGTAAAGAGGACGCTGTATTTCAAATATACCAATGCAGTACTATGTACACAGAAACCCAACTACAACTAGTCAAGAGAGACTGTATACTTAGCACAAATAGAGATAGGAGGGTGTTCTCCCTAAATAGCACTTTATTGCATTCAGGTATTTTTGCATTAACACAGGAAATTACAAACCTGTGATGTAGGGAGGTGCTCTGCCAGAGAAAGTGTAGAAGTCTCTACAGAGAGAACGCCTGCTCGCAGATGTGCGTTTTCCTGCAGTACGCAGCATGCCAGAGACTAAGGCACGTTCTATAGTGCCGTGTGCACGCTAAGCCGTGCGCGCGGAATTTTATTTGGCCGACGTGTCAGCCCTTCTATATGAGGGCCGCGACCGGCGCTAAATGTATGCGTATGTATGTATATATGCGTGTGTATGTATATATGCGTGTGTATGTATATATGCGTGTGTATGTATGTATATATGCGTGTGTATGTATGTATATATGCGTGTGTATGTATGTTTGCGTGTGTATGTATGTATGCGTGTGTATGTATGTATGTATGCGTGTGTATGTATGTTTGCGTGTGTATGTATGTTTGCGTGTGTATGTATGTATGCGTATGTATGCGGTGTATATATGTATGCGGTGAGTATGAAGTATGCGTGTGTATATCCGTGTGTATGAATGTATGCGTGTGTGTATGCGTGTCGTTATATATGTATGCGTGTATGTGTATGGCTGTGTGTATGCGTTGCGATAGTGTATATGCTGTAATGGCTTGTATATGTGTAGCGTGTGTGTCAGCTTGTGTATATATATGCGTGTGTTATATGTGTATAGTGGTTATGTGAGTTATGTGGTATGGTGTGTATGGGGTATAGCGTGTAGGTTCGGGTGTATAGGTGTATGCATGTGTTATATGTGATGATGTGTGTTATGTGTATGCGGGTTGATGGTGTATATGTGTATGACGCGTGTATGTGTATGCTGTGTATATGCATATGTGTGATGCGTTGTGTGTATGCGTGGGTTATGTGTATGCGAGTCTGCACAAACTTAAAAAATATTTTATTTTTACCAATTATTTTTTTTACTAAAATAATAAATCAACACACACACACGCACGCACAGCACGACGCACGCCACGCACGTACACGCACGTACACGCACGCACACCCACACGCCAACGAAAAGCATGCGGCCGTGCACACGCGTTCGCATAGGCACGCCACGGGACGCACGCTCTATAAACAGCCTAAGAAGCCAAACCCATAAGGCAGGAGGGGTTCCCAACTCCATCCTCCAAGACCCCCCCTAACAGTCAGGTTTTCAGGATATCCCTGCTTCAGCACAGGTGGCTCAATCAGTGGCTCAGTCAAAGACTAAGCCACCTGTGCTGAAGCAGGGATATCCTGAAAACCTGACCTGTTGGGGGAGGGGGTCTTGAGGACTGGAAAGGAGAACCTCATAGTATAGGATGGAAGCAAGTCAATGGGTCAAATCATCTGATTTACATATCACATTACACACTGCAATACAAAATCATACACAATCATCCATCATGCAGAGTTCCTTGATTGTACTATTCTTCAGTGGCAGAGAAGGACCACTGGCCCTACAATTGGTTTTTCACCATATGGCTGTGACTGTATCCTATTTATACCATGTGTGTTATGCAGCGCCTGGAACAGACTATACTGCAAGAAGACAGCAACATTTGGCAGCAAAAAGTCCATAATATGCTTGGAAGGACAATATGCCCACCTGTCCACCACCTCTCCTTTCCGCTCTCTTGCGATCATGTCCAGCAAGGTCTGTCTGAGGTGGTCCCTTATGCAGCCGTAGCGCACAACCTGATCACGGAAAATGATCAACCCCAAATTGTAGACGTTCTCCACATTGTTCTGCTGAACATAAACCCGGTCCTAGAAGCAGAGTAGATGTAAAGAGATGTTAGTGGTTTAATATGCAGAAGTTAAATAACATGGCACTGGATTAGTCTCAAATGTTTATAGGTCCACCATATTTTTCCAAATAAACCTATATTCTTTCCTGCTTCTAGCACAAAGAAATGGGTTGTTGTGTTATTTCCATACCAGATGTTTACTTACTCCTAGCACATGGAAATGCAGAAATTGTTGTTCTGTACAACTGGAAGGCTGTAGTCTGTTCAGCCGTAAGTATTCATTGCTATTAAATCCATACAAAGTAAATGGTTTATTTCACTGAAGGCTGAACTCTCAAGTCTCAATAGGTTAATGTGTGTGTATGTGTGTGTGTGTGTGTGTGTGTATATGTGTATATATATGTATGTGTGTATTTATGTCATCCTAAAAGAGCTTAAGAATGTTGGTAAAACAAAGCAGAATACCAAGTGTCACACCATCAATAGGTCAAGAAAGCATTACATGCAGAGTAACAAAGCACCTCCATAATCAGAGAGCACTTCAAGTTCGATGCTTTTTAAATGTTCTTCCCATGGCCCTGCAACAGATTGTCAATGCCTGGCCGTGACTGTATATGGTAACGGGATGGCATATCCCAAACCCCAAGGAAGTCCAAAGTTCGTGTAAATTTATGGGAAAAACTTCAAGGCCATGGTTCTTAACTAAAATTCACAGCACCGTTTTCTTTGTGCGGAAACAGGTTACCCATGTGTTAGTACCAGTGTAATGAGGGGAGACAAAGAGCAATTATATTTGGTATTTATTTTAATGAAATTGATGAATTGTTGCAGATGTCTTCAAAAATATTAGAAAAATAGGCAGATTTGTTTCACATTTATAACATAGCTCATCATATTATATGTAATCCACACAAGGCCGTCACCAATGAAAAGCTCAACATAAACTGAAAACAATATATCGATTTCATAGCTACATATACAGCGGCACAATCAGATTAAACAAATGTCATCAGGGGGTGACATTGCGTCTTTCTACGGGTGACACCCGCCATGTTTGTATGTTTCTTGTGCGTGAAAAAACGCCACAAACAAACCTACAAGAATCTCCCCAACAGGTTCAGGTAAATAAGAAAAAGAAATACAAAGAAATTAAATCCCAGGTAAGATTGCAGCATTAAAAAATAAAAAAAAATAAAAAAAAACACTTATTTTTTAAAATCATGATTAATAATAAAAAAATAAAACTAACATGTGTGAAGTGTAACTCCACTTCTATATCTATATCTATATGTAATAAAAAAAAAAGTAAAGAAAATAATAATTTGACTAAATATTTTAAGACAAATTATTCAGTTTTAAATCATGGCCTGTACATTTAAGTCCAAGTACAAACATCATGAGACATATACACTATATAAGGATACCATTTCAGTTTATAAGCAGAGTATATATCAAAGCCACGTCACATTTCAATACTAATCACAATCCCCACTTCAGTAGTAGCAGCGGCTTCTTATTCGTACACCACCCATACAAAAGCTCTGCACTTAGCCGCTGTACAGTAGTATTTTATATGAAGGAGAATAAGAGCTTTATCTGGTCTACATGTCCACTGTGTGGCTTTCAGGAGACTAGACTAATGCACTCGTGAGGTTTGCAATGGCTACCTAGCACAGCCACCTCAGGTCTGATTAAACAGCATTGCACTGGAGCAAGACAACCTGACAGATCACTCTATGAGATCAAGCAAACGTGTTACTCAGTTGATGCTGAGGCAGCGGTTATATCTTCTTGTGGGCTGCGGTACTCTAAGAACACCTCTCCAACACAGCCTTGTGAAAACTTCTGCAGGGGCTCCTATGGGGGTGTGCAGTGTGTGTGTGTGTGTGTGGGGGGGGGGGGTGTTTGTGGGTGTGTGATGACCGCTCCAGGGGTTACAGAAATCGATTTCATGACTACAGTTTACAGTTTAACTTCAACTCAATAATTCCCCATAAAGCCACACTGCAGGTAACACGTTTGACTGCAAGGTATTGTTCAAAGCCAGCACTACTGACGGATTATAGAGCCAGAGTGCTCAGATAAGACGAGTAATCTTTGTTACATAACGCTCGCATGCAGCTTCTTCACCATATTAAGCACCACATCTTCATGTAAAACATATGGTATCCCCTGTGGCAGTAGGGGTAAATATGGCTGTTGTTAATAAAGGTCAAGCCTGCCATTACCCCTACCTGTCAATAATACACTGGTATTATGTTATGTGTATGTATAACGTATTACGTCTTAACCTGGTTCCAGCACCTCAGGGACCAGAGGTTAATTTTGTTGCAGGAGAAACGTTGCAAAAACGGTCTGTGACCTTTTCCTGTAGCATTGCTTTGCAACTAATGTTATGTTTCATTTCAACCCACCAATAAGGGGCTGGGAAGCAGACAGCACCTGGCCCTGAATGTTTCAATGTTGTGGAGTTAGTGTATAAAAAAGGTGGTTGTGAGGGAGACCTCTAGCTAGCCATAAGCGGGTGTTTTTCGGGCCATGGTGGGCACGCTGTGGGGGGCGTACCTAGGGGCATCAAGGAACCTCATTGGGCAAACCGCTCACGTGACCCGTCTGTCGCGCCGAGAAATCAGTTTCAACTGACTTCTTGCGCAACGCGCGCCCCCTCCTGTCGTTATAGATAAATGAATGTCTTTTTCTTAATATTGTGATTTAATTTGTAATGGGTTCGTTTTTGTTGAACGACTGGGAAAAAAGTGCTTTGTTTTTTTGCAAATGTCTTGAAATAACCTGTAATGTTTGAATTGAAAAATAAAAATGATATTGGAAAAAAGCTGCAGTGTCCGCTCCTGTGCTGGTGTCAGGCCTGGAGTCCTGTTTCAGAGGATAGTGCAGGGAAGAGAAGGACAAGGGACATTTCTGCAAGGAGGCCCCTGCAACTAGGCCGGCAGGGGATCCCCGGTTGGGTATGTGTGGTCTGTTTATGTCAGTTGTGGATAACTTTTTTCCAATAAATTCATTTTATAAACTCGTGTTTCTGGTCTGGCGAGTTGATTCCTGGTCTCCATTGACATCTCCCCACTATCCCCCATTCCTAAATAGGCTGCATTTCTAAAAATAACCATCCCGTACAAGCCATCAAAATGAACGCGCTGACATATAGGAGGATACTGGTACAAATTTATACTTTATTCTCTCCGCTGTTTTTCGGGCGAAAATATACTCTAAAGCCGCCCCACATATACCAGTCATGCCAGCCATATTTATTTTAGATCATACCTGCCAATCAATTACCTCACTACTATGCTTCATTCAACTTCAATCCTTCTATTTAAAGCTGCAGTTCAGTCTATATCCTGCATGTGTGTTTTTTTTAATAAATCAGTTCTGTAGTAAGAAATAATACTTTTAGCATTTTCTGTTTTTAAAAAAACAACTTTGAAAGACCAATTTTCTTGTATTCTATTTTAACAAACATTTGCTAAGGCACTGCCCCTTCATGTCCTGTCACAAACCCAGGCACACCCCTTTGTCAGCACTGCCCTCCCTCTAAACGTGCGCATCTGGTCACATGATCTTCCTCATAGAGTACATTCAAGGAAGCTGGAGAAAAGGGATCAGCCATGCATAGCAGCTCGGATAGGCGATTTCAAACTTATTACAGTGTTTATTCCATTCATTGCACGTGTATATAATGTAAAATTGTAATAATTCCATTTATAGCAAACGTGTATATGTGAATATTATTTAGATGTATATGTATGTTACTGAAATGTGGAGTGAGTGTGTAGGTAAATACACACAATACACTTCCACTGCGCATATATATATATATATATATTATATATATTATATATTATATATGTATGTATATGTGAAGTTATGTGAGTAAAAAAGTGACAAAAACCCTCCATAGCAAGGCAAATAGCAAATGGAAATATTACTGTATGCTCATTTGTATGTATATATATATTTATATACACACACACTTCAAATACGGATAGTGATTCACGTAAATGATATATATATTCACTTTCTGGGAGTATAAGAGTGACTGTCCTGTTGTTCCTTTTTTTGTATCCATCATTGAATGGTATGCACCCTCTCTTTACGTTTATTTTATACTAGCTGAGAGACCCGGCGTTGCCCGGGATGTAATATTCCCGCTCCTCTCTCTCTCCTCACCCCCCCCCCTCTCTCTGTTTGTCCCCCATTCACATCAATCCAGTTCCCCCCCTCCCTCCTTTACAGCTTCATGCAGTGTGTGTGCGTCAGTCATTGTGTGTGCGTCAGTCAGTCAGTGTGTGTGCGCGCGCGTCAGTGAGTCTGACGCAGAAACACAAACACACACACAGACTGACTGACGCACACACACACACAGTCAGTGTGTGCCTCAGTCAGTCAGTGTGTGCGTGCGGCAGTTAGTCAGTCATTCAGTCAGTGTGTGGGTGTGGGGGTGGGGGTGGGGGTGGGGGTGGGGGTGTGCGCGCTCGCGCGTCAGTAAGTGTGTGTGTCAGTCAGTGTGTGTGTGTGTCAGTCAGTGTGTGTGTGTGTGTGTCAGTCAGTGTGTGTGTGTGTGTGTCAGTCAGTGTGTGTGTGTGTGTCAGTCAGTCGTCCAGTGTGGTGTGTGTCAGTAGTTGTGGGTCAGTCAGTCAGTAAGTTGTGTCATCAGTGTCAGTATACAGTCAGAATCAGTAAGTTAAGTGTGTGTGTGTGGTGTGTGGTGTGTGTGTGTGGGTTGTGTGTGCGAGCGCGTGTAGTAAGTGTGTGTGTGTGTGTGTGTGTACTGTGTTGTGTGTCTGTGTGTGTGGTTGTGGTGTGTGTGGTGGTGTGTGTGTGGTGTGTGTGTGTTTTTGTGTGTGTGTGTGTGTGTGTGGTGTGTTTGTGGTGTGTGTGTCAGTGTGTGTGTTGGTGTCAGTGTGATTTCGTGTGTTTGTGTCTGTGTGTGGTGTTGTCATGTGTGTGTGTGTGTGTACCATTCATTGTGTGTGCGCGCGCAGCGCGCGTGCATTCCTGTGGGGGTGTGCGCGCGTGGTCGTCGTCAGTGTGTGTGTGTGTGTGGTGTGCAGTCGTGTGTGTGTGTGTGTGTGTTTGTGTTTGTGGTGTGTCAGTGTGTTGTGTGTGTCATGGTGTTTTGTTGTCATTGTGTCGTGTGTGTTGTGGTGTGCTGTCAGTGGGTCCGCTCTTTGTGTATGTGTGGCGTGTGGCTGTGAGGGTTGTGTGCATGCGGCGTGAGGGGGTTGTTTGCGTGCGTCAGTATGTATGTGTGTGTGTCAGTCAGTGCGTCACAGTCCAGTGGTGTGTTGTGTGTGTGCGTGCGTTCAGTCAGTGTGTGCGTGCGTTCAGTGTGTGTGCGTTGCGTCAGTCAGGGTGTGTGCGTGCGTCAGTCAGGTTTGTGGCGTGCGTCATCAAGGGTGTTTGTGTGCGGCTTGTCAGGATTGTGTGCATGCGCCAGTCAGGGTTTGTGTGGGTGCGCCAGTCAGGGTGTGTGTGCGTGCGGCTGTCCAGGATTCAGGTGTGTCATGCAGCCAGTCGGGTTTGTGGGGCGTGCGCCCGACGTCAGGGTGTTTGGCGTGCGGACTGTCAGGTGTGTATGCGCGCGGGTTTGGGTGCTCGCCAAGAGGCTTGTTGTGCGTGCGCCAGTCAGGGTTTGTGTGCGTGCGATAGCCGAAGGTGGTGGCGTGCGTAACTCAGTGGTGTGTGGCGTGCGTCACTCGGGATGTTTGTGTCAGTTAGGTGCTAAGGTCATACAGGCGTGTGTTGCGTGACGTCCAGTCAGGGTGTGTGAGATGCGTCAGTAAGCGATGTGGCGTGCGATTTAGTCAGCAGTGGTCAAGGGCCAGGGGTGTGTGTGAGGGGGGTGAGGGACGGCAGGGGTAATGGTGGGTAGTTCAGGGTGGGGTGAAGGAGTTGCAGGGTGGGTGAAGGTCAGGTTAAGGGGTTGGTGAAGAGACAGGTGGTAGGAGGCGGGGGTGAAGGGAGGGGTTGAGCGGGGTGGGTTAAGGGCAAGGGCGGGGGGAGTGGAAGGGCACGGGTAAGGGGGGTGTGAAAGGGTCGGGTTAGGGGGGGAGAAGGGCAGGGTTGGTGAAGGGGACGGGGTAGGGGTGGGGTTGAAAGTTGAGGCACAAATTGTTGCAGGCAGAGAGTAAAATGTCACACACAAACACACACACACACACACCACACAACCATCACACACACACCACACACCACAGAACACACACACACACACACACAAACACACAAACCATCACACACCACAACGGATGTATGTTCCGAGAGCTGTATCTGGCGCATTTGATCACTCTGAGTCGATTTTCCCCCCCCATAGCGGCGGAGGTTGCGTTCGTTGGCGGTGGGGGGGGTAAGGGAGCGGGGGGGGGTAAGGGAGGTGGCGGGAGGGGGGAAGGGAGCGGCTAGGGGTAAGGGAGTTTGGACGGATGGGGGTAGGAGGGGCCGCGCTTACCCCTCTTTGGAGTGTTTGTATGATATGATATTTATATGCACAACGCACGCTAATACATGCGCACCGCGCACACATCAACACCACACATACTGCACACACGTATACATCGCTACACGCACAACACACATACATTCGCACCACCACACAAACATTCGTACACGCACACATAACACAATGCCCACAGTACAATAACACGAGCACACACGATACCATGCCACACTAAACATGCGCAAACGACAGAATATATCACACAAAACATGCAACACACGTAATACATGCCGTACACTCATTTACATGCAGATCCATTCGCACCACCATCTCAACACTGCACACAAACGCACCAAATAACATGCGCACACCACACATATACACTTTGTGTGCGCATTTTATGTGCTTATATATTTATGTATTGCTTGACCCTGAGAGAGGAAAACCTCTTGAAACTTGCCCATATGACACAAATTGTTGGTCAATAAAAAAAAGGTATCAGATAAATACTGAAGACATATATATATATTTATATATATATTTTTTTATATTACTGTATGTATATATGTTATGGATGTAGGGATATATAGCGAAGGTCAGCAGCCGGCAGCGGAGGGAGAGAAGGAAGGACGGCATCCTGCAGCGAAGCCTGACAGCGGCGACTGGACAGTACCCCGGCGGCGGAGGGAGAGAAGGACGGCATCCTGCACGCAGCTCGGCAGCGCAGAGACAGCAGCCGGCGGCGGAGAGAGCGAAGGACGGCATCCTGCAGACGAGCTCGACAGGGCGGCCAGAGGACAGTAGCCGGCGGCCGGAGGGAAGAAGGACGGCATCCTCCAGTCGAATCGTCTGCCGCGCAGAGTACAGTAGCCGCGGCGGAGAAGAAGGACGGCATCCCAGCGGCTCGGCAGCGGCACAGGACAGCAGCCGGTGGCCGTGAGGGAGATAAGGACGGCATCCTGCAGCAAGCTCGTGCAGGCGCGCGGACTGTAGCCGGCGCGGAGGGAGAGAAGGACGGCATCCTGCAGCAAAGCGCTTCGTCAGCGGCAAGGACATCATTGGTGGCTATGGAAGAGGACCATGTGAATGGAAAGGAGGGCGGTGGAGGAGTTAACCTGTAGCCAGTCACAGACACTGGAAGTCAGAGAATACTTCTGGTCAGACCGCTTGTGTGTGTGTGGTGTGTGTACACAACACAACACACACACACCCACACACAAGCGGTTCTGCACAGAAGTATTCTGACTTCCAGTGTACACACACACCACACACCACACACACCTCTATCTAGACAAATCACCCAAAATCTACTATCGCCCCAGTCCCACCTTTTAAAAAAGAAAATGGAATAAAATTCCTAGTAGAACAATACACTTTGTTTTATGACATAACCGTGTATTTATGATTACATTTATACTTTACTTCAACTTGACCTGTTACTGTACAAGTTCCTCTAATCTAATAAAAAAAGCCAGATATATCTGAGTGAGGAGAGAGTGGGTCGGGAGTATGGGTGTGAGTAGGGTGGGCGGGGAGGGTTGAGTGGGTGGGTAGTGAGTTAAGGAGGGTGAAAGTGGGTGGTGGGTGGGGGGGGGGGCGGGAGAGGGTGGATGGTTCACGGAGTGGGTTGGGTGGAAGTAGGGGGGGCGGGAGAGGGTGAGTTCGGGAGAGGGTGGGTGGGAGGGTGGGTGGGCTGAAGAGGTGGGTGGGAGGGTGGGTGGGCGGGAGAGGGTGAGTGGGTGGGTGGAGGGGAGAGGGGGAGTGGGTGGGTGGGGGGGGTAGAGGGGGAGTTGGTGGTTGGGGGGGGGGGAGAAAGGGAGTGGGTTGGGTGAGAGTGGGGACGTAAGCGAGGAGGTGGAGTGGTGGAAACTGGTTACTTTTGGTGAACAGCACTAATATACACCCAACACACACACACACACACACCACACAACACACACACGCACACACACCACACACAAACATCTGTATAATACCACCCACACACACACACCCACACACAACAACAATATATACACACACCCCCCCACCCACCATATATACACCACAACCCCCCCCCCATATATATCCCCATACACCCCCCCCCCCCCCACACCCCACACCACCCACACACATATCTGCTCACCAGCTACCCCCACACACCCAAACACACTATCCCCCACGACCCCCGTTCACCCTCCCGGCAGCCTCACACACCCGAATCCCCTCGATACACACACACCCACACAGCATATATATACCACACACATATATTAATACAAACACACACACACATATTATATACAACACACCCCATATATATAACACACACACATATATATACAACAGACACACACCTATATATACACACAGACCCACACCATATATATACACACCCACAACACACACACATATACACAAACCCCCCACAATTTATCATATACACACACACACTAATCCACCCCCTTTCTGCCGACCACTGCTCCGGACACAACCCACCCTGCATCTCCCGCGCGTAGGATGCAACAGTATTCGGAGGCAGAACTGTGGCACATCTCCGTCGCCCCCCCCCTTCCCACCCCCCACGTGGGCACGCAACCCCCCTGCATCTCCCGTGCGGGCAGGGAGGCATGCACGAGGGATCGGAGTGCAGAAGGGGACACATCTCCCGCTCCCTTCCCCACCACCCCCCACGGGGGCAGCGCAACCCCCCTGCATCTCCCGCGCGCGCGGGCAGGGAGGCAGGCACAGGGATCTCAGCAGAAGGGAGACACATCTCCCGCTCCCCCCTCCCCACTGGCGGCACAAGCCCCCTCCATCTCGCGCAGGCTGACAGCCACAGGGATCGGGCAGAAGGGGGCACCACACAGCGGCAGATCGGGAGCGAGCACACGTCACTGGGAGACTCATGAATATTCATGAGTCTTCCACTGACTGCCGGAGGCAAATTATAAACAAATGCCAGCTTTTAATATGTCACAAAAATTTCGCCGATTAATACATGGAGAACGGATTGACTGACAGCTATACAGTTCTTTAGGTAAATAGAGATTGCACACATGAAGCTATTAAAGTAAAAAAATAAATAAAAATAAAAAAAAGACTGAACTGCAGCTTTAAAACCCCTGTGGTTCTTTCTCCTGTGGAGTCAGAATCTCTTGAATTCGTCTAACCCAATGTTCCCCGAACCTTGTCTCAGGACACTGCAAGCAGGCCAGATTTTAGGAATAATTAATCCATTACACTGCATATGTTTGAGCTCATTTTATATGTGAGCGTGTGATTAGCTGGCTGCCCCTAAAACACGGCCTGGTGGAGGTGTAACAAGGAGAGAGGGTTGAATCCACTTTAAGGCCATGATTTTGAATTTATTTTCATGCAATCGCTGTTAAAACACACTTGCCAAGGGGTAGCCAATTCCGTCCTCAAGGGCCAACCAATAGGTCAGAGTTTCAGAATATCCCTGCTTCAGCGCAGGTGGCTCATTCAGCTTCTCAGCCACATGTGCTGAAGCAGGGATGTTCTGAAAACTTGACGTGCTGGTGGCCCTTGAGGACTGAAGTTGCTTACACCCCAGGGGTTGACTATTCTCTTTCAAAAGCAAGTGGGATAGTTGGATTTGGTGTTTCCTTAGTGTGGAAGTATAAAGAACCATCAGAGCACGGAAATAAACAAGAAAGTCACTAGAACGTATCCCTGTGCAGTAAAAACCTATCTGGTCCCATGTAACACTCACCATGTACATAAGGATGTCCCTAATCATGACCATGGCAGTCTGGTGGTCGTTCCAAGCTTGATTAAGCGTCTGCAAAAAGTTGTTATTTAGAGAATTTAAAACATCGTCTCGAACCTGCAAAAGAACAAAGAAAACAAATGTTGTCAACAGCAGAAAAAGAACAAAATTACATTAATGACATCTATACCTTTCCGATACTGAACGGTGGAATATGCCAATTATACAGCTTATTCTTTTGAACTAGTAACTACTTATTGTTAAAGGTTCATCAACATTTGGTAATAATGCAGCATCCCAAAGCCGTAACGAGTAAAATAGAAGGGAAAAAAATCCCATATATATATATATATATATATATATATATTCTGAACATTTGAGCAGTGTCTCAAAATCCTTTTGGGAGGCATTTATCCCCAATCGTGAGGTGCTTGTGAAAAGGTAGAAAAATAAGCGCTCAGATTCACTGTATCCTGCAAAGTTACGCTGCTCCACAGTATATCAGGCGGCGTGCATGCTGCCGTAGACCACGCGCGGGTGCGACAGCAGGAGGGGGACGTGTGGTGCGCGAGGAATCAGTTCAAAGATTTTGGCGCGATGGGCAGGTCACGTGAGCGGTTCGCCTAATGAGGGCGAACCAGCTCCATGACGTCACAGACACTGCCTCCCCCCACGGCACGTCTACCTTGTCCACAAAACAGTCCCCGCTTCACGCGGGTGACGTCACGCGCAAGGCCTCGGTAACCGCCCGCGCCACCTCCCCCCCCCCTCGAAAGTCTCCAGTCCTTGACTGAGCCTCTGATTGAGTCACCTGTGCTGAAACAGGGACTGATTGGGCCACTTTTGCTGAAGCAGAGATATCCTGAAATCCTTATGACCTGTTGGGGGGTGCGGGGCATGGGGACTGGAGTTGAGCACCCCTGCACTAACCCACTGTCAACCCTCGTCTACTGTGCTGGAAACCAGTCACAATGAATGACAAATGGCACAATGTATGACAAAATGTATCACAAAGTATGACAACAGTCAACTAAAATTAGCAGGGATTTGGACGTATATTTTTTTAATTTGCAAATGTCTGGGTGCCATATTAATTGCCCGCCAGGACTGCAAAGTACAAGGCAGATGAAAACATGTTGGTGTTATGAATTACTGGAAGCCTGAAAGTTGCATTGAATAAGGCTGCGTCCATAGATGGACAGGCCGTGCTGAGGCGTGCGGACGCTCAGCGCTGAGCCCCTGCATCCTCAATGAGGATGCCTTGAGAGGGGGCTCATGCGAGCGTCCGCAGGCGTGCTCAGGCTTTAGAGTTTTCAGCCGAGCGCCAAGCTGTTTTTCAGCGCACTGTCGGCTGAAAACATCCAATCAGCCTTCAGCAGTGTCAACGTCACGGCGCCGCGGGCGATTGGCCCAGCGACGTCACTGCCCCGCCTCCAACCACCTCCCCCCCGGCTCCCTTCGCGCACGCTGGCTCGCCTGCAAGTCCGTGCAATCGCGCTGACTGAAGCAGGCGAGCCTCAGCGTTAGCGCGCCTCCGCTCTCCCCACACCTCTATGGCCCGGGCCTTAGTGATAACTATACACAGTACTGCAAGTACAAATATAGGATAAAGTATCTGTTGTCAATATTTAGCATAGGTTGAACGCATGTCTTTTTTCAACCTCATCTACTATGTCTGCAGTGCGCAAACAGGGGGCACAAGATTGTTCGGGGGGGCCCAGTGGTTGCAGAGGCCCCACGCTCTTCCCCCAAGGCATTTAAATTAATGCCGGGGATCCCGTGAGGCCTCGGCAATTTCACTTACCTTCTCTTCGGCGACACGGCGTCATGTGACGTCACGTATTTATATATATTTATTTATTTTTTCTCATCCAAATTACTAGTTGCAGAAACAGAATAAAAACCAGATATGAAAGAACCATGAAAGAAAACAAAGCACAGATCCTCATGTCCTGAACCATTCTTGTGAAATGGTAACATAATATTGAGGAGAAGCAGGGACCGTTGAGAAAGCGCAAACATTTTGAGCAGTGAACACATGCAACAGCCCGTTTCTTCTTGCTACAAATAAGATGCAGATTCTCAACCTTTCACCAGATCTACATAAAACCTCAGCGTTTGTCACATGCGCACACAAACTGTAGGATAGAGGTTTAAAGTCTTAGGCCCATATTTACGAAGCGTTGCTATGATATTATACAGCACACCCTATGGCTGAAATGGAACATTTGGCCGCAACCAAACTGCCCACGGCGCTCAGCAGCCACAGCTCACCGCTGGTCACCTCTCCGCAACCCTGACGCCATCTTTAAAATGTCCCATATCGCCGATTCACTTAAAAGAGCCTTAGTCTTTCAATACACAACACTGTGGTATCAATTTCAATCTCAGCCACTAAAACAACATATGGCCACTATCTCGTTGTGCTACCGCTTACGAACCTGTCGTTGATACAGCCAGGAACACCAGAGATGCAGTGCCAAAAATAAGCTCTTATTTCACAATTTTTTCTAAAATTACCGTAGTATGCTTTTTTGCTACGGGAAAGTATTTTACCCCATCTTTGCTCACTTATAATAGCATATGGCAGCAAACAATTTTAAGACACTAAACAGCCAACAATCTAACTTCAAGTGAGCCCTTATAGGCCAACTAAAGCATTTGCAAGAGACGCTGGAGAGCCCCTTCTTCCACAACACAACAATCTATTGCTTCGTGAACCAAACATGCAGTAAACCAAGATTGGCTTTACTTTCGGTACACATTCATTGTGCCCAGGTCCAATCCGCAAAATACAAATCTAAAATAAATGAAAGGATATAAAATCTTACACCATGTGTGTTTTTCTCATACTCAGAGAAACTCCAAGCACTGTCCAAGTACAAAGTTAAGATCCTGGTCATAAAGCACCTGTATAATCCTGTAATGATGCACTGGGGTTTAGAGCGCGCATGCGTTTCTGAGCTTTACTCTGGTTCAAGGGCAGATGAAGCAGTGGCCATACTGGGGAACTGTTTATCTCTGGCAGCATGCACTTTCCTCGGTCGAGAGCACGGCAGGAATTTCTGATGCTAATCTACTGAAGTGCCACTTTGCTTTCACAGCCACGCAGTTTTACGCTTAAAATTCTCCGAGTTTGTCATTGAGGGGTAACGGAGCCATAAACTGCTACACACACAGTATGAAAGATTGTTTCCTTCTGAACTACATCGGGTTATAGGAAACACTAGGGATGTTAAACCCCAGGTAATAAGCCAGAAGACCTAAAACATGAAATAGAGGCAAAACGATATTTTTATGCCATTTACGCAAACCTACCTACCCACCCTCTTGACCTCTGAGCAAGATATGCCTGCTCATCGAAAGGTTAGTGCCCCTAGCCAAATTTATATATAATGGTCATCAATGCCAGTGTTTAACTTCTATTCTTTCTCATAAGTACACAGGAGTTTTATCGATTTTAGGGAACTTTTAAAGTCGCAATGTCCCCTACCACAACCCCCGCCCCCCCCCCCCCCCCCCCCCCCAAAAAAACCCCAAAAAAGCTTATATGACTAACACATACAGTATAATGTTGGTATCTTGCATCCGGAGTACGCCAGACTGCTTAAAACATTTTTATTGTTATGATTTTCTGGGTTAAGGAAGATTATATTTATTTTAGACGAAGCCAATTGGATTGTTAATCTGTATACAAAATATTTTTCTGTGAGCGGTTTCCTAAGCCACATCACAATAGAGTGTGCCACTGAAGCAGGAGCTGCGAGCTGATCTCACTCAAATAAGAACAGTAAAACTTAAACAAGGAAAAGTGCAGAAATAGACTCGGTCTCCAGGATTCGTGCAGATCAGTAAAATCGGTACTTGCCCTGCTATGCTGGACCATAAAGATGCAGAGGAAAAGAATGCATACAGAACAAAAAGTTTGTACTGATAGAAACCTAGAAAAACGCAACATTTCTAAAAAATTGGTTCTCTGTGGCTCATAAACCAGCGAATAAAAGACCTGTTAAATTTAAACAAACTAACTCTGATTCTTTTAACAAACTCAAGGAACGGATCTAATTTACATTCTTTACGGAATTTGCAGTTATTGCTGTGGAAGCAAATTCCTTATTACCGGAACAATATTCACACTAAGTACATTTGATATTAATTGGAGCCCTTCTTGGCCAGTATTCTTTATGTCCATGTCATGATGGCAAAAAAGGAAATAGTGGCACTCCAGTGGTCATCAAAATGCAAAAAAATGTTTAACCAGGATCAACATTTCAGTTCACACTGTAACCGAACCGAACCGTGGATCCCTGTTTAGTATTGTTTTTTGTATTTTGACACCCAATGCAGTGCCACCATTTCCTTCTTTGGAGTTATCAGCGGATTTTGTATTCTTACGGGACTGTTGTTGCTGTGCACTTGAGGCATTTTTCTGCGAGCACGCGAGTGCCCCTTCTCTGGCCATGTCCCGGTGGTATATCAGTGCACATTTCACATGTCCTGCGCAGGAAAAGGGATTGCAGCCCGCGGTTACCTTGTTGATGAGATGTTCGGTGACGACTTCTCGCAGTCCCGTGTACAGCTTCTCCCCATGTTTGTGGAGCACCATGGTATACGCATTCCTATACAGCTCTTCAAAGCTCAGCCCGCTGTTGTTCTTGCGCTGGATTTCTTGGATAGCGTTTTTTAGAAGATCCCAAATGCTGTTAACATATTTCTCATCCATAGTCATCTGTGAGACAGGAGGAGAAATTAATTATAGGGCAACACAAGAGAACAACTGCATTTGTATCAATTTACTGGAGCACCAAGAGAAGATGTTTTTTATCTTAAAGCGCCTTAGCAAATGGCTGTTAAAATAGAATACAAGAAAATTGGTCTTTAAAAGTTGTTGTTTCTAAAACAGAAAATGCTAAAAGTATTTTTTCTTACTACAGAACTGATTTATTAAAAAAAACACACATGCAGGATATTGACTGAACTGCAGCTTTAATTCGTTTAATCTAGTAATATGTTCTAGCCTTTTTTCCTTTAATTATACTGTGCTGAGATACTACCCTCCTTCCTCACTGTATTACGATTTCCTGCTAGTGCGTTCCGCTTAAATACTGAAAAAAATGCTTCTGTCAATATTACTTTGTATTAACAAGGAAATCTACAGCCTACAGTATAAATACTTGATTTTTTTTATTATATATGCTAGTTCTACAAAAAAAAAATTAAAAAAAAAAATAAATCGCCACTAGCAAGTTGTTCTCCATAGAATGAGAACCAGTTTTCCTGCATCATTGCTTTGTGGCGAGATGTGACTCGCATAGCAAACTGCCCAGTAAATTTCTGCAGACTGCAGTAACATGCCGGTGAGATTATTGGGGAAGTTCTGAAGAATGCAACTTATTACTTCATTTACAAGCCCGCTTTACTCCAAAACAGTAAGACCGAGGCTACACTAGGGTCACGCGCGACGGAGCACGTGGCGTCACGCGTGCCTGCCGCAGAGGTGATTTGTGGCCTCGGGGGAGACGTGGCCGTGATGTCACGGAGCTGGTTCGCCCTCATTGGCTGAACCGCTCACGTGACCCAGACAAAAGCAAATTTTGTCGCGCGAAAATAAAAAAATCGGCCTAATGCGTAGTGCTGCTTAGTGTTCACAATGCCAAGTTCCCCACGCATTTTGGGGAAGAGGAGGGAGAGAGAGACCAACACATGGGCCAGTCAACTGGCGGCCTGCGGGCCAAATGTGGCCTTGTTGGCCCTTCACCTCTCTGCTCCTGCTAGTATTGTACTAGTTGCTTAGGCCGCGCTTATAGTGCTGGCGACGCGACCGATGATATCACCCGTCGCCACCGGCAAAAGTTGTAATTTTACTTTTAGTAACGTTGCTGGCGACAAGGCCAGTGACGTCACTAAAAGGGGCGGGCCGCGCAATTTAATTGGTTTAGAGACGAGTCACGTGGCGACTGTCTCTAAAAAATCAAATTTACTCGGCTTCCAAATTTTTAGGCACGACATCAATTAATTTTTGGGAGCGACGTCGCATCGCTGTCACAAGGCACTATAAGCGCAGCCTTAGGGAGCCAAGTGCTGTTTTTCCAACTGAAGCTCACTTGTAAGATTAAGGTGATGTAAATATATGAGGTACAGGTGTTATGCTTGCAAAGTGTTGAAATAAGAATAATTGTCAAGTCTTTAAATGCATCTAAAATGATATTGCAATAAGATTTTGTCCCCTTCCCCTCAATGTTTGCCAATCTGGCTCCTTTGGGGAATAGTTGAAGAATCCTGAATACTCAATACTGTACTGAAGTAGTGCCCCAAGATATGAAGCCAGTCAAGAGCGGACAGTGCCTGCTATACTAGAGATTAGACATCAAACCCTACAAGGCAGAGGTGCATTTAATTAAAAAGCAGTTACTGTGAGAACAAAAATACCTTCCTATAAATGTACACCTATGTTCATTTTACCTGAACTCCAGAACAGAAAAGTGTGGTCACGGTAACTCCTGCAGTGTGCGGTTAACATTCCAACTACACGTACAGCCCATACAACCCTTAGGCCTCGTTCAGGGTGCAGGCTTCGGAGGGAGGGTGTGCTGCCGTGCGAGCTGCCGTGGGACACAAAGTATTCAAATTGAATACTGGTTGTCAGGGTAGCAGCTGCCCTGTCTCCGAAGCCAGGAGTTGACGCTGGCTACAGTTTCAATAAACAAAAAAATAGTTTTTTGAAGCTGTAGCAGCGTCACTGGGACCTAGGCAGCCAATGAAATCATTCTTGAGAATGATTTCAAGACTGCAGCCTCGATCCCTAACCTGCCGTCTGTAGCCCCGCCCCCTCCTCAACTCCTGAAAACGTCTGCTGGGGATGAACACACATCGCCCAGCAGACTGCCGCCCTCCCTCCCTAACGCCCTCCCTCCAACTCCTGCCTCTAGCACCCTGAACGAGGCCTTAATATGAACGGTAAAGAGATGAGCTTCCACTGCATTTCAAGGCTTGATTACAGAGCCGGTGACCACTGCAATACACACTACTGTTGGAATAGTAAACATCCCATACTGAGAGGCATGAGTATTCTTTTGGTCCACGTTAGATGAAGTCACCATTGAAACAGATATCCAATAGAATGATATACTTAAAGCTAATGTAACTAAAATGCACTTAATCAATATGTAATGAAAAGGGATTCTAGACAGCATAATGGATGTAAAAAAAATAAAAAAAAAATTGCAAGCCGCAATCTATCCTAGAAGATAATGTATCCCCACAAAACACCCTCGTTTGAATAAATGGAGGGGCACATTTCTTTTCCAAAGCTCGCCACGTTGCAATTCCACATGTGTGTGTTAAAATACCGCTAGTTGACACCCAATTGTTTAAATCAGGGGTAGCCAACTCCAGTTCTCCTCTTCGACAGCCGCCTGTGCTGAGGCAGGGAGATCCTTAAAACCTGACCTGTTGGTAGCTCTTGAGGACTAGAGTTGGCCACCCCTGGTCTGACCACCTCCAGACAGCCTCTTGTGACATTCACTAACCAAGCAAAGGTAGTTTTATTTGAGCATAAAAAGAGATTAGTAAATGGAGTTGCAGGGTGCTAATCATTTTGAAATGTGATGATTCGATATGGCTTCCGCTTAGGATAAAACCTGACCTGTTGGTAGCTCTTGAGGACTGGAGTTGGCCGCCCCTGCTCTGAATACATACTAGAGTGATGATGTTGGTTTACAACATGTTGAATGGACAGTGGAGCAGAGAGATTCGAAAGTACCAAGCAACCAGTGCATTTCACTTAAGCCCTTGTAGTGCCAGAGGGAGGATAGCAGTGCATTTGTTTCATGGCAGGTTAAAGAGACCAGCTGGGAAAACCAAGCATTTGACTGCACGAAGATTTGCAATTTCAGGCTAAGTGCAGCTTTTCCCAATATTTTTTGTCAATGTTCAAAAGTGTGACTCTATCCCACATCTTTTCAAATTTCTTTTTGCTTTTGATTTCCAGCCCCTGTGACCCATGTCGTATAACGCGGGGTCCACTTTAAAGAGCAAAAAGCCAAGGACAATGGAAAGCCTTTGAATACAAGACGCCCACTATATTACATGTTACTTTGGGTTTCATTTACTATTCAAAAGTTTTATGTTAAAAAACATCTGAACGGCTCACTGATATGAATGCATAAAAGCAGAATTAGAATGGACTGTTGGCTTTGTGAGCACAGAAAAATGACGATGCCATCGAGCAGTTTATTAAGTGTTCACTGCCTCCATCAATGCTCTGCTGAGCAATTTGTGCAACTCATCAGAACAGATGGCTTGTTCCCATTCAAATTCAGGGCTTTGCTACACTTCAACCATTCTGCGATACTTGTTTGAGACTTGCTGTACAAAATCGGAGCTGGCACAGAGCTGCATTGTATCGGCCGCTGAATAATTGGGCATTCAAAAAAAAAAAAAATCTGATACATTTCCATCAGCTTTTTATCAGCAAGCATTATAGTGAGAGACAAAGGATTTAATTAGACAGCGTTTTATGCAATGTTCTGCCAGCTTGCGTATGCTGCGGTGCAGAGTCCCCCGCTGTATCAGAGCGGTGACGGAAGGTCGGATGAAAAAGCAACACTGCAACGGCCACATGTCAGGGAGACCTAACAATTTTTTCCAATTCTTTGTAGACCCTGCAGCACTGATTGTGATAAACAAGAGGTTTGGGCAAAGAACAAAGCTCAGTAAATGCTGGGCAGATGGCTTAGAAAAAGTGCTGATAATGATGGTGTCCAAAAAAAACCAAGCGTATAATGGAAGTATTCTTAAACCTTATGATGCCTGAAATGCATGGGCTTAATCAAATCACTTGAATCAAGTTACAATCTTTACAGGTACAGTAATCATATTTAAAAAAAACAAAAAAAAAAAAACTTGAATTATACAAACAGTCCATCTAGTTCCCTGAAGCGCAAACAGCAGCATACAAATTTGCAAGCAACCTAATGTGTCACCAATTTGCCAGCAAAATTTCACACCGTAGCTACCAGTCCTTTACATATCAGGCGCACCAATGAAAATGCAGACAGTTTTAAGCGTTCTCGTTTTTTCCAACACAAATCCAGAGGTTACTGAAGCCCGAGAAAGAATCAGTCACATCACTTTAGATTTCAATGTACCAAAAAATATTCATATACAGTACTTCCTGGTAAAACATTTTATAAATAAATATAAACAAAACAAGTTATGCTTTAAAAAAAAAAAAAAAAAAATTTAATACCCAGGATTCAAAGCGTGGTCTGATCCCAACATTGTGGAAACTCAATTTCCATTTGATCACATTAAACGAATGGTAATCTCGCTGGGGATCTCATCTGAAATGTATTGGGTAATGCCACTCTTGGTGGGAAAACAGGGAACATGATTTTAAAGCCTGTTTTGCAAAGGAGTTCAAGAAGCTGAAGCTCTGTGCAAGGCCTGCAAAACAAAGCGCTTCAAGGGAGCCCCTTTATTTCAATCTAATCTCCAACAGCTCATCTCGGAATCTGCACCTGGAGAAACACGCTCTGAGAAGTGAGCTAAGTGCGAATAGAACCAAGCATCGTTTCTCAGAGGGAGGATTCAAGGAGACAAAACCATCCAGTGCAAAAATACAATGGAATAAAACAAATTGTAAACATGGACAAAACAAATGTGCAATTGTACAAGGTTTATAGATACAAATATATAGTAACTCACACAAAACTTTTTCATTCCAAATATTGCATTGTGCCCTATATTACCATTCCAGATAAAAATAAATATTGTGTCTGGCATAGAAAGATTGAATAATAGACCAACTGAACCGGATATACCATATTTCTAACATTTCAGATATTCCGATTATTCCCTCAGGACAACCTATTGCTCTGATGCCTTTAGAAGGCACAAACTATGCCCGCAATTTTTTTGTGAAGTTGCTACTTTTTTCAATATAGTATTGAAGCAGGGGGTCTCCGGAGGTGAACCCCATTAATTTCAGCTCCGGGGACCCCATAAGTCCCTCCGTAGGGGATACTGGTAGCTGCTCCCCCGGCTCAGCAAGCAAGGCTCTACAGTTTAGGCTGCGGACATGGTACAGCCATCCGCGCCGACACCGAGGCCCGCCTGCTCAAGCCAGAGAGATTTCATGGCTTTGCAGGCGAGGCAGCGTGCGTGGGAGGCGTGGCAATGACGTCACGGCGCCGATGTCAACGTCTTTACTCTGATTGGCTCTTCAACGCCCCAGCGCGCTCGGAAATATTTTGAGGTGTCTGCTCTAAATCAGCGCGCTTCACCACGCCTGCGGACGCACGCGGAAGCCCCTTCTAAAAACATCCTCATTGAGGATGACAGGGTTCATGGCGGAGCATCCGCACGGGACTGCGCGGTTTGCCCCAACATGTCCGCAGCCTTAAAGCTCTCGCATCACATGACGACGTCACTGCTTCCTATTGATCCGCAGGGTAGATAATCTTTGAAGAGCAGACATATTGTGAACCCTGGTAGCCGAAGAGACCGGCTGCGGCATCTAATTCGGAGGTAACCATCTTTGGAAGCAGGGGGTCCCCAGAGCTGAAATTAATGGCGTCAGCTCTGGAGACCACCTGCTATATAAAAAAAAATATATATGGATTACCGCTTTAATTTGCTGAGCTGCTAGAGGAGCCTGTAACGCATTGCATCCCAATCTGTTCCTTGAACCTCTGGGCTCCAAGGGCTTTAAAGAGATGAAATCCCATAGTTGGCCAGTTGAATTTCTTAGGGGCATCTGTAGGTCCTTATCATAACAGAGAACCCATAACGTTCAGTGGAGAGGTTGGTGGGGGGAGGATGGGGCTGACTGTACAAGCATTTGCTGATCTCAGTGACATCAAACAAAGGGAGCAGACAGGGAAAATTAAACCCCTCCCAAGTGTAACTTAAAAAATGCAATTAAAAATACTTACAGGTTTCACATTTGGGTAAAAAAAAAAATAAGTATTGATCACTTAGCTGAGACCTTAAACATGTCACTGGGATTCGTTCACTTTAGCTTTAGGAGGGATTGCCCATTTCAGGGTGAATTTACTCTGAGTAATGGAAGTACAGTTTTTTTTGGAAGCGGTCATGGACTTGACTATTATAGATCTAGTTGGACCATTATGAGTGTCAACGTGCAACACAAAGTAGTAACCTCAGAGGTGTCACACACACACACACACACACACACACACACACACACACACACACACACACACACACACACACACACACACACACACACACACACACACACACACACACACGTGAAATAAATACACTTGCAAAATATCTATTTCATTTGTTTTTTAAATGTTATTTCAGATGTAAACTACAGCAAGGCTTAAAGCTGCAGTCCAGGCAATATCCTGCATGTGTGGGTTTTTTTAATAAATCAGTTCTGTAGTAAGAAAAAATATCTTTAGCATTTTCTGTTTAAAAAAACAACAACTTTGAAAGACCAATTTTCTTGTATTCTATTTTAACAGAGCATGCTTGTTCCTATAGCAACCATTTACATTCCCCAGATCTAAAGATGTCGCCAAACTTCGCCGATCAATAGACGGAGAACGAATTGACCGGCAGCTATGCAGTTCTTTAGGTTCTTTAGAGATTGCCCACATGAAACTATTGAAGTAAAATAAAAAAAATTTAAAAAAAAACACAGCTTTAAGGTAGCATTCAGTTTTTTTTTCTCTGTCCATGAAACCAACGGTCAAACAAACGCAGAGACTGCCACGTCACCGACAGTTTCATAAACATTGAATAAAAAGGACAGCAGCTGCTACCCCCCCCCCCCCAAATGTAACACAAAAATAACAGTACATTGACATATGGTATGGCTTAAAATAAATAATTTCTTTTTTTATACTTCATGTTATTTAAAATAACTTATCAAGCTTCTCTGTGCTACAGAGACGCTGCAATTTCATACATTTGCAGTGGGACATAATGAGGATCCCTTTATGTTAATTCCCTTCTTTAGCTCAAGCAACAATGGTTTGCCTGCTCCATTTTGAGTGAAAGAAAAATTGAAACTCTTTAGAAGCGGAAAGCTACAGCAGACAGCACATACTGTAGGCCTGGATTGTGACTTCTGGCCTTACTTAAAATATAAAATATTAGAAATCAATTTTTAGAAAAGTTTATTGTAACGTTTTTTTAAATAGAATTCATCTTTAAAACCAGCACTGCATCTTCTCTCTCAGTGTAATAGAAAAAGACATGGTGAAGAGCCAATGGCCATCATAACCTTCTCCTTATTCTATTTGTTATCAGGAATCCAAGTAAAACATTTCCATAACCCAGGTGTTCTCAACTTCAATCCTCAAGACTCCCCCCAATGTGTCAGATTTTCAGGATATCCCAGCTTCAGCACAGGTGGCTCAGTCGGACTGCTGAAGCTGGGATATCCTGTAATGATGACCTGTAAGGCAGGGGGGTGGGGGGAGAGGGAGGCGGACTGGAGTTGAGAACCGCTGCCATCACCAAATAAAACCCTTAATGCACAACCGTTAAGCAATAAGTCAAAAGCCCCTTTCCACTACGATTCAAACCGTTATTTTCCCGGTGTGCCATCACTATGCCGTGTGGGCTGAATGAATGCAGCACATCACAATTACTTCATTCCATGAAAATGAACAGGATGCAACCATTCTTCAGCCTTGAGGATTGAGACATTTGGGAGGGGGTGGGGGAGTGAGGGAGAGTACAACCTCGACTATAACTGGTGACCACCACTCCTCCAGCTCCACTCCAGATAGAGAAAATAGTTTGACACAAAAACAGCGATACTCAGTAACTTTATAATTTGTAAAAAAAAATCTTCATTGAAATCGGCAAAGTGCGGATATGGGAAGAGCTGTACAGGGACATGTGAAAGACACTTGTAGCTGCGCAGCTCAGACTGGGAAAAGCACAAGCCTTATTCTGCATTATAGAGGTCAAGCTAATCACGCCAGGGAAAGCGACAGAAAGATTTCCAAAAAAACAACCAACTAAATAAGTAATTGCAGGTTAAAGGCGTGAAGTAATTGATGTAAACTAGTTTAGCGGCGCTGAACTGCATCACAATAGCTCAGTTGGGAGAGAGTCAGTACTTTGATCCTAGCTTCTGCAAGGTGGGGTTCAGCTTTAAATGATGTCACATTCTGATCTCAGTGAAGTGGCCCCTTCTGAGCTCCAGCAAAATCGCTGTATTTCCGTGTGCTACAGTTACAAAAAGAAGGACTGGGAGGTTTGAGCCAGATGACACAGTCAGCACTACATACACCAGTCACTAGTATTGACTTAACTCTGCTATTGTGTATCAATAAAAATGCAATGCATTTTCTCTTACACACGTCACACACAGGCACTGGAGAATGCATGTTCCCTGGAATCTGTGCTCATCAACCACGCAATATACCAAACTACCAGCACAACCAGTGCAATGTGTTAAGTTGCACAAGTGTGCCACTTTACTGCAGCTCCAATATACCTTGTATGTCTGAGCATGAGGCTTTAACCACTGCAGAGACGGCTACAGAGGTTTTGGTATCAAGACCATGATTGTTTTTGCAGAACACTTGCCCGCATCTTCCCAGAGTGGAAACGAATATCTGCTTTCTTGTAGATCGCAAACGGAGACACAATCCCCATGCTCTGACCACCTTCAGACAGCCTCTTGTGACATTCACTAACCAAGCAAAGGTAGTTTTATTTGAGCATAAAAAGAGATTAGTAAATGGAGTTGCAGTCATTTTGAAATATGATTCGATATGGCTTCCGCTTAGGATAAAACAAAATGGCTGTGACAGAGTTGAACCCAAAACTCCACCCCCTACTATTCCCAACAGAAAACTGAAGGTGAAATGCACATAAAATCCAGAGCCCAAAAAGTCATCCCTATAGCAGTATAGATTGTATATGTAAGGACGTGGCACTATGGGGAAAACAGGGTCCTCCCATTTATTATCATCTTGTTTTGAACATGGAGACAGAATTGCATTTTTTTAAAAGCCCAGTTCCACTTGCCAGCTCCTATTTTTGTATATTTTGTACTGTATATACAATATATAATTTGTGTTATTTGAGCACCGAGATGGTCTTCTGATCCAAGCCACAGGTGGCCAACTCCAGTCTTCAAGGGCCACCAACAGGTCATGTTGTCAGGATATTCCCTGCTTCCGCACAGGTGGCTGAATCAGTGGCTCGGTGAATTACAGCCACCTGTGTTGAAGCATGGATATCTTGAAAATCTGACCCGGTGGTGGCTCTTGGGGTGGCAATGGCCACCCCTGGTATGTGTGTGTCTTTTACTGCCAATGGGTTAACATACAGAAGACAAAGAAACAGCAAACAGATGACTAAACTCAACAGGTACAACCCTGATCACCAAGGCGGACAAGCCAACCCTGTCTCCGAAAGAAATGTCAAAGTGAAATTGAAATATCCCAAGTCAAATAACAGTGACACTGCATTTACATAATCAGTTTACATGTAGGGGCATGGCCTACGTTTCCCTCATGTATTAACAAAGACAGGAGAAAAACTATTTAAACACAGAGATTAGTTTAAAGGAAGAGAAATGTTCCCTTTCAGATTCCTATTCAATTCAGCCTACTCTTCAATTTTTCATTTGGTGTTTTTACTGATGAGATTTTTCTTACCCTCTTCAAAAATCAGAACATGTAGTGAACCTGAAATTATCCCTACTTTTTATTTCGCTAATCCAGTTCCTAAGGAAGATGGTAAACGACGGTAACCCACTTTTTCAGTCTCAAGAATTGATGTTTAGCAATGTTTATTAAAACCTTTGTTTTCCTGAAGGGTTTGGACGGGGGACACCGCTTCCCACTCTGCATGCTTTTGGTGGGGATTTCCCCCTTTTTGATGTACTTCTCTTATTCATGTTTAACACCTGATTACTTTTATTTTTAAAATTGTAATAAAGTGTTAAAAAATATATTTGTTTTTACCCCGGGCAGTCCCAGTTTGCACAGGTGTGTTGAAAAGTGCAAGTGGTTCATTAATAACTGCAGAAAGCAAACAATACTTGTTAAGACACAACAAAACTCTACTTTCAAATAAAGTATTATGAATTACATTTCAGAGCAGTCTTATCTCCACCTCAATCTATTGCTGGTTCCAATAATTCCCATAATCCCGTCAAAAATATGGTCAATTTAATGTCTGTCTCAAATACAAAAAGTTGACTCAAAATCCAAAACAGAAACAGCACAATAAATACTTAAGATACTATCATTATTACCCAAGTAGGCCAGTGACAAAATATGAATGTTTCATAAAACAATTTCAGTACTATAGTTAATAAACCAGCAGCTGTGACTAAGCAAAAACTGGGAGAGTGTGTATATGTATACATACAGTATGTGTGTATGCTCAGTCGGGCGCTGCACAGTCGGGCGCTGCACAGTCGGGCGCTGCACAGTCGGGCGCTGCTCAGTCGGGCGCTGCTCAGTCGGGCGCTGCTCAGTTTTAGTTTGAGAGAGAGACCTTTCTCCTGTTAATAACAGATCACTATTTGCTATGTCTTTTTTGCTTTTGCTGTTAAAATGAATGTGAGTCACAGTTGCGAAATGACCATAAAAAAATTACCAAACGGTCAAAAATGACATAAATCCACTCATAAATGGAGTGGTATACCAAATGTTACATTTTCCTGTTTTGTTCACATTCACTAGTTGGATTTGGTTTGTCCAGTTTAGGGGCTGCAATTCCTCCTGTTACCAGACCCCTCCTGATTGACATGTATATGCACTCAGTTAGCCCACCCTGTGCTGCCTGGAACATTTCTTTTTTTGTCACGAGGGTTCATTATTATATATTGCGTAAGAGCACATTATATGAATCATTTTACACTTATTTCTGGTTGTAACGCTGATATTTCTTGTGTGTGTGTGTGTATATGTATATTTCTCCATTTCCCCCTTTCCTCTCTCTGACCATCACCTCATCTCCTCTATCTCGCTTCTCCCCTTCTCCACCTCCACCTCCATCTACCCCTTGCTTCTGCAGAGACCTGCGCTCTATTCACCTACCAGACTTTGATTCCACTTTACGCTCCTCCCTCTCCTCTCTCAGCTCTGCTACAGACCCTGACAACCTGGTCAGGAACTACAACTCTGCCTTATCCTCCTCTCTTGATCTACATGCCCCGCTTTCTCTCTGCCGTCCTCGTCCTTCTTACCCCAGACCCTGGCTATACTCCCACATGCACATGCTGCGTTCCTCCACTCGTTCCTCTGAACGCCTCTGGAGGAAATCTCACACTCTCGCAGACTTCCTTCACTACAAATTTATGCTATCCTGTTTCAACTCTGCCCTCTCTCAGGCTAAGCAAAGCTACTTTTCTTCACTAATCAACACGCACAAGTCTAACCCACGCCGACTGTTCTCTGTCTTTGACTCTCTACTCAAACCACCCTCAGCTGCCTCTCCTTCCTCCATCTCCACCCAGGACTTTGTTGACTATTTCAAGTAAAAGGTGGAATCCATACGTCAGAACACCCCCTCTGTCTCTTCCTCCCATCCTACACCTCTTCCTAACTCTCCTCCTGCCTTCCTTGACTCTTTTTCCTCTGTCTCAGAGGAGGATGTGTCGCTGTTGATCGCCTCTTCTCCCTCTACCACGTGCCCTCTTGACTTAATTCCATCCCATCTCCTAAAACCTCTTGCTCCTACTATAATCCCTACGCTCACACACATTTTTAACGCCTCCCTCTGCTCTGGTACCTTTCCCTTCTCCTTCAAACATGCAACAGTTATACCAGGGGAGCGCAAACTTTTGAAGCTGCGCCCCACTGCCAGGCCTCCCCCAGTCTCGCGCCCCCTCTCCTCACTTGCAATAGCGTCAAATGACGCTCCGGGGTCATGTGACTCTGTGGGGGTACCCCAGGGCTCGGTTGTGGGACCTCTTCTCTTTTCTCTGTACACACTTTCTCTAGGTGACCTAATCACATCTCTTGGGTTTAAATATCACCTCTATGCTGACGACACACAAATATACTTTTCAATCCCCGACCTTAGTCCTGCTGTACAAACCAAAGTTTCTGAATGTCTCTCTGCTATATCATCCTGGATGGCCCTCCGCCGCCTTAAACTTAACATGGCAAAAACAGAGCTCCTCATACTGCCTCCCAAACCTGGCCCTACTACCTCCTTCCACATCACTGTTGGAAGTACGATCATCCACCCAGTAGCCCAAGCACGCTGCCTAAGGGTCACACTCGACTCCTCTCTCACATTCGCCCCTCACATTCAAAATGTTTCTAAAGCCTGTCGCTTTTTCCTCCGGAATATTACAAAGATACGCCCTTTCCTCTGTTGCTCGTCTGCTAAAACTCTGACTCAGGCCCTCATTCTCTCCCGTCTCGATTACTGTAACCTCCTGCTGTCCGGCCTTCCTGCCTCTCACCTGTCTCCCCTACAATCTATCCTAAACGCTGCTGCCAGAATCACTCTACTCTTTCCTAAATCTGTCTCAGCGCCTCCCCGGCTGAAATCACGCTCCTGTCTTCCTATCAATTCCCACATCTCGCACTCAATTCTCCTCCTCACTTTTAAAGCTTTACACTCTTCTGCTCCTCCTTACATCTCAGCCCTAGTTTCTCGCTATGCACCCTCCCGACTCTTGCGTTCTTCTCAAGGATGTCTTTTCTCTACCCCCTTTGTATCTAAAGCCCTCTCCCGCCTTAAACCTTTCTCACTGACTGCCCCGCACATCTGGAATGCCCTTCCCCTCAGTACCCGACTAGCACCCTCTTTATCCACCTTTAAGACCCACCTTAAGACACACTTGCTTAACAAAGCATATGAGTAGCACCATGGCTAATACTTTACACATGATACATAAAGCTTGGCCCCCTGCAGATGCACTTACCAGAACTCCCTCCTACTGTCTCTGTACATTCTCCCCACCTACCAATTAGATTGTAAGCTCCTCGGAGCATGGACTCCTCGTCCTAAATGTTACTTTTATGTCTGAAGCACTTATTCCCATGACCTGTTATTTATATTATTTAATATTTATATGATTGTCGCATATTACTACTGTGAAGCTCTATGTACACTAATGGCGCTATATAAATAAAGCCATACAATACAATATATATAATGTTTACACACACACACACCAGTAACTGTGTGTCTCCTCCTGACAGATGCTCCCTGATCACCCCCAATGTGCTGCGTGCGGAGAGTGATGAGACCTTCGTGTTGGACGCTCAGGGACACAACGCGGCGTTCGAGGCCGAGATCGTGATCCAGGATTTTCCCCTGAAGAAACTTTCTCTTGTTCAGGGCAAGGTCACCCTGAACAGTGGCAATAGTTTTCTGGGCACCGTCACCATGAAGGTGAGGTGACAGGGTGTGTGTGTGTGCGCGCATGTGTGTGTGACACCAATGGGTTTCTGGGGACAGTCACCCCAGACTGGGGACTCGATGCCAGAGTCATTGCCATTCTGCCTTAATCAACTTTACTTTAAGAAAGTCTTATCTGTATCTTGTAGCTGTAGGGAAAGGCCTCTCTGCTCTTCTGGGTCTGCACCCTTGTGTGCTATAGCAATATCAGGATCCAGGTTTAGAAATCTTGTCCCCTTTGTCTTGCTGTCAGCCTGCAGTCTCTTTGCAGCTCAAGACATCTGTTTGTTCCCCAGCTCAGCCCAGTTGTGGACTAGGGAACTCTCTGGTCTGCCCTTCCTGGGTCAGCTCCAATTGTGGGCTCAGGAAACCTCTTCCTGTGTCTCACATGACACTATTTCAGAGAGCTCTGATTAGGCAGGTGGAGTTGGTTAATTGCTGGTGTGCAATTAACCAGCACACTGCTGAATTCGAGGCAAGTTTCTACACAGCTTTCCAGCATTGCATGGGTTAAAGAAGTGCATAGCCGGTAACCTTACTCCTTTCCATCATTTGAGTCTCAACAGTGTGAGGCTGGTTATACTGGCTTTGCCATTTGAAGCTGGGATAGCTTTCAATCACACCTTTATATAAGTTATGGTGGGTAAAAAAAAAGTGACAAAAAACTGTTCCACCATATAACATACAGCAAATAGAAACACCTAATTGTGAGCACATTCACGCGTCTGAGACAGGTCTGCAACAGGTCTGCAACCCTGCCCCCTGCTTTGTCTCTCACCATACACTGCGTCCCCTGCAGCCAGGGATTCTGGGTAATCACATGCAAATGAGCACACAGTGCACATGTGTGTAAAATTGAAAAATACAAAAGTGTAGAAAGGTCAAAAATAATGATGCCTTAAGACAGTCTAACATACATAAATAGTGGTGTGTGTACACACACACACACACACACACACACACACACACACACACACACACACACACACACACACACACACACACACATGTACATTAGACTGCCTATAGACATCATTATTTTTAACCTTTCTACACTTTTGTATTTTTCAATTTTACACACACACACGATATTATTCCAGAATATGTGTTAGCACGGGCTATCACATCCACCAGAGATTCACGTCAACTGCTGGCATTAGATAATATTCTGCATATGACCCGTAGAACATAACCTGAACTGACCCAGACTCTAAGTCATAGCCAAATAGTGAGGAAAACCTAAAAGAGTGATTCTGGAGAAGAAAACCATCATATACAGTAAGTCCTCACATCTGGACCAACCTACAAGAGACTTAAGCTGCCACCCGTCTAAATTCTTTCAAGACTTCAGCTGTCTCAGGTTTTAGCCTTGTCTGTAACTGTGACATGCACCCATGATTATATATTATCCCTGATTGTCCATGTCTGTAACTGTGACATGCACCCATGATTATATATTATCCCTGATTGTCCATGTCTGTAACTGTGATATACACCCATGATTATTGTATTGTATGTCTTTATTTATATAGCGCCAAAAGTGTACTCAGCGCTTCACAAAGAATACAGTACAGGGAATTATAATTATACAATAAGTGCAGCAAAATCAGACAATAGGAAAGGAAATACCTGCCCCGAAGAGCTTACAATCTAAGAGGTTTAATGGGAAGCTTACAGAGACAGTAGGTGAGGGAATAAGTGCTGTAGATGTCAGTGTTTGGTCACAATGGGTGGTAGGAGTGACTGAGTGTGGGAAAATAGCTATGAGTGCAGGCTATTGAGATACTTGATTTGTGGGGTGAGATTTAAGGCCAGTCAGTGTTAAATGAAAAGGTTAACACATTTTACAGGGAAAGAGATGGCAGGGATGCTTGAGTGAGATCGGGTGTGTATGTCTGACTTCAGGCTATGGGGAGATCCCCAGCAGTGGGAAAGAGTAGATAGAGGGTGTGAATAGAGGATTTGTGTGGGTGTTTTTTATTGAGGGGTATAGAAGTTGTTGGGAGAGGGGTGTTTAAATAATGGTGCAGTGTGGATCGGGGAAGTTGGAGAGAACAGAGACATTCACAAAGGAGTGAGAAAACAGTGAACAGAAAAAGCGGTAGGGAGGGCATAGTGAGATGCAGGAGGAGAGACTTCACAGGTAATGGAGGATAAAAGTGAACAAATAATCACAGATGTTAAAAGAGAATATCTCTCAGTGGCAAAGTTTAAATGCAGAGTCCAGATCTTCCTCCAATCTTCACCTCCAATTTCAACTCCAAAATTAACTCTTGCAGACACTTTAGATATGACACTTAATAAGTGAATCTTTTGATGTTACACAGCCATGTGCAAGCCCTGTTTAAAAGATTGACTCTGGCCTCTAGCATTGATATAAGTTAGTATGTTTGAATATCAAAAGGTGTTTTTTTCCCCCTTCTTAACTCTGTGCTGTTAATTGACCAACTGGAACAAGCTGATTTATTGGGGAGGGGGAGGGTCATGTGACTGCTTTAGCTGTATAAATCTAATACTCTTCCTGCATTTGCAGGAAATGCATTGCCATGATATAGTGAGCCATTTAAAGTGAGCTTTTAAGTGACAAGTTATAGTTAGACTATAGTATGACTGGGGACTGCATCTTTCTGCAAACTCTTTTACTCACGACAACAAACGGTAAGCTATTCAGATCACACTATGATCCCATGCTTGTTAACCTGCATATTTTAACCCCCCACCTCTTTACAACTTCTTTCACTGCAGCCTCTCCCAAAACTGACTGCACAAAACACTGAAACCCTGAACTGACTCTAGCATTGCAATGCAGCAAAACATTTGACAAGGAACAGGCACGCCACTGCTGTTTAGTCTGCACACACTCACTTTACTCATAACAGCTCCTTGCAGCACTACCTACCTCTGGCAAAATGAACCTGCTCTGTATCTTAACATTTTTCTTTCTCCTGGCCTCATGGAGATGTTACTCTCTCTATACACTACAAACTTCTCCATCCTGGCCCACACCCAACATCACCATACACCCTGGACTACTCAAAAGCCTTGCACTATCTACTGAATGTTAGTGGAGAACTCTAAAAACCAGCACACCAACCACTGCTCACTCTAATGGCAAACACCACAAATTTACAACCTCCAAACAACTACCCAAATTCCTACTCGTACTGTTACTCTCCTTAGCAGGTGATATTGAACCTAACCCAGGTCCTCCCATTTCAACTCTGTCCAATGGCCCTGAGAATTCCCCCTTTAAATTCCAAAAAGGGCTATCTGTCGCCCATATACATATGCGGAGCCTGCTGCCCAAACTGGATGAACTAAGGGCATGGTGCCTTATGCATAAACCCAAAGCCATCATTCTTACAGAAACATGGCTATCCCCTAAAACCCCTGATGCAAATATCGCCATTCAGGGATACTCCATTTTTAGGAGAGATAGGTCAAAGAGAGGAGGAGGGGTGTTATTTTATATTGCAGACACATTACAATTTACACTGTTCAATTGCCCACCAAGCCCACCCTCTTTTGAAATTCTAGTTGGCAAAATATGCCTCCCCTTTTCTAAGCCCATCTTGCTTGCTGGCATCTACCGCCCCCCTAAAGCCCCTCTACAATCCCTGACTGATATCACCCAATTTCTTGGCTCCATTTCCTCTCTGAATGAGAAGAGTGAGCTGCAGTTCTTGGGGATTTCAACTTCAATTGGCTTGACCCTAAAAACCACAAAATCCAGATACAACTCAAGTCACTTAACCTATCGCAACTCATTTCCCAACCCACACAGATAAACCTGAAATCGCACAACCATTCCTTGCTAGACTGGATTCTCTCCTCAAACCCCAGCAGAATCCAATCCTCTGGCATCCTTCCGGACATTTTCAGTGACCGTGCAATAGTGTACTGTGTAAGGAAAATTAAACCGCCCCAATCAAGCCCTAAAGTTCTCCTCACTAGAACATTTAAAAACTTTAACCCACAACAGTTTCTGGATGACCTTACCAACTGCCCATGGCACAGAATCGATTTTAATTTCCGACCCTGATTCTGCACTGGACTATTTCCAATCCGAGTTCTTAAAACTCTGCGATACCCATGCTCCACTACGAAAAATAAGGGTACGGGGGGCCCACCTTCCATGGGTTACACCTGACCTTATAGCACTCTACCAGTTCAGGGATGCCTTGTGGAAAAGCTACAAAGTAACTGACACTACCAAGGATCTCAATCACTACAGATGCACGCGGAACATGTGCACAAGGCAAACAAGGCATGCAAAAGCACAATATTACTCTGACAATCTCCACCAAAATACAACAAACCCAGCTAACTTCTGAAAGGTTATCAACAATATATTCCAGCCTCCTAACCATCAACAACCAAGTAATATCATTAAGGGGGATATTACTCTGACAAACCCCACTGACATTGCAAATGCATTCAATGATTACTTTGTGGGGTGTGCCACTAACTTATTAGCAAACCGCAGCCCAAACCACAAACCTGAATCTCATCCTGGGAGTACCCCTATAGCCCCACCCCCTCCCAACACTGCCCACAATTTTCAATTTGGCCCAGTATCTGAAGAGGAGATTATACAAGCGCTCCTCAAATTAAAACTAAGCAGCCAATGTGGACCCGACTTACTACAATCTAGGTTCCTACGACTTGGTGCCCCAGCCATTGCCAAACCAATTGCGTCCATAGTCAACTCTATCCTGTCTGCAGGCCATATCCCTAAGACCTGGAAAACAGCCAGAGTTGTACCAATCTTCAAAAGTGGAGACAAAAACACTGTCTCAAACTACAGGCCAATCTCACTTCTCAAACACACAAATGCTTATCGCTCACCGACTATTCAATATAGAGTATAATGTAGCTCATGGTGCATAGGGTAAAAATTAGTGGATACATAAATCCAAAGGGGGGGTCTCACTTCTCCCAATTCTATCCAAAGTCATGGAAAAATGTGTCCACTCCCAATTAAGCGATTTCTATACCAAGACAAATTTCCCTAGCCAATTCCAATCTGGGTTTCGTCCCAAACACTCCACCGTAACTACCCTGCTAAAAGTTTGCAATGAAATCCAGTGTGGAATGGAACGGGGTCAACTCACTGGTGCAGTATTCCTAGATTTTGCAAAGGCTTTTGGCACAGTTGATCATGCTATCCTGCTTAACAAACTCCAGAGCTCTGGAATAGGGAAGCATGCTTTAAACTGGTTTCAGTCCTACCTATCAGGAAGATCCCAACATATGTCCATCTCAGGCTCTAACTCCAACCCCCTGGATATCACCTGTGGCGTCCCGCAAGGCTCTGTTCTGGGGCCCCTACTCTTCTCAGTGTTCATTAATGATCTTCCCACAGCTTATAAGGAAGCCTCAATACACATGTATGCAGACGACACAATCCTATATGCACACAGCCATAGCCTCTCCGACCTTCAACACATACTTCAGTCTGACTTTTTGAGACTCGAAAACTGGATTTCCCAAAACAAACTGTTTTTAAACACTGACAAGACTGTAACAATGGTATTTGGGACCAAGACTAAATTTTTAAAGCTTCCAGTGACTGAGCTCCTGATTAGAACCAACGTTAACACCACCCTAACCCCTGTCACTAGTTTTAAATACCTGGGCTTATGGTTTGACTCCCACTTAACATTCGGGATGCACATTGATACCCTGACAACCAAGACCTATGCCAAACTAGGGGTACTTTACAGGAACAAATCCTCCCTAAGTGTCCTGGTCAGAAAGCGTATCGCACAGCAGATGCTAATGCCAATTAGTGACTATGGAGACATAGTATATGGCTCGGCACCTCAAACCCACCTTAGCAAACTTGACACCCTCTACAATTCAATTTGTCGTTTTGTTCTCCAATGCAACTACAACACACATCACTGCGATATGCTCAAAGAACTAGATTGGTCATCACTAGAGTCTCGGCGCAAAGTTCACCTTTCCAGTCTTGCCTTTAAATTCTTCATGGGCAAGCTACCCAGCTATCTGAACAAGCTCCTCACCCCTACCACTTGCAGCACTTATCACCTGAGTTCAGACTCCAAAAGACTGTTCATGGTCCCAAGGCTCAACAAAGTATCTGGACGTTCCTCCTTCTCCTACCGTGCACCCCAAAACTGGAACAACCTACCAGAGACTTTCACATTCACCACCAGTTTAAGTTCTTTCAAATCTAAGGCTGTCTCACACTTTAATCTGGTCTGTAACTGTTTCATACGCCCATCTACTATATATTTCTGAAAGCATTGTATGTATGTATGTTTCCCTGGTGTGTTCCCTGTCCATAGCGGCAATCTCATTGGTCCCTTGGCCCGCCCGCCCCCGCACACCTCTCATTGGCCTCACACACTCACACCACTGCTTCAGGCCCCCTTGGCCCGCCCCCGCACACCTCTCATTGGCCTGAGGCGGAGTGACGGGCCAAAGGTCCAAAACACACACACACACACATACACACACACACACCTTTCTGTCCTCACCCCGCCCCCCCATCACACTCACCTCCCCCCCTCCCCTCCGCTCCACTCACCTCCCCCCTCCCGCTCCACTCACCTCCCTCCCCGGTGCTCCACTCACCTCCCTCCTCCCGCTCCACTCACCTCCCTCCCCGGTGCTCCACTCACCTCCCTCCTCCTGCTCCACTCACCTCCCACACACAGGTCGAAAAACCACCAAAAAATACTCGCCGAACAAAAAAAAATCTACTCGCCACCTAGTACCACACGTGTGCTGCTTGGGCCAATAGCAGCTCGCCACAATGTTAAATCCACTCGCCCGGGGCAAGCAAACACACACACGCATACGCACGCACATATACACGCGTACATATACATATGCACGCGCACGCATACATACATAAACACACATACGTGTATGTATGTATACACACACACACATGTATGTATGTATACACACACAGACATGTATGTATGTATGTATACACACACACACACACACACATATATATGTGTGTGTGTGTATGTGTGTGTATACATACATGTCTGTGTGTATGTATGTGTGTGTATACATACATGTCTGTGTGTGTGTATGTGTGTGTATACATACATGTATGTGTGTTTATGTATGTATGCATGCGCGTGCATATGTATATGTGCGTGCGTATGCGTGTGTGTATGCGTGTGTGTATGTGTGAGTGTAGCCAGGTACCCCATCATCTCCTTTTACCTGCTGGTCCAGGGCGCGTGCTCGGGAGGCTTCAGAGGCGCGCGTGGGTGCTGCCGGCAGGGCGTGCAAACACCCAGCGAGTTCCGGGCTGCTAGGGGAGCTTCGGACAGCGCTGTGAGGGGCGACTGGCTTGCTAAGGCTCTGGAGTGGTGTGAGCCTAGGGTGCCGCCATCTTGGATGTTATGGCACATGTGCGAGTCTCAGCGCATGCGCAGAACAGGTAGTATCGCGGTGGCCATTACAGAACATTGCGCATGCCCTTGCCCCTAGGAGCGGCGGCCAGAGGGGATTAGGTTCCAACGGGAACTACAGTTCCCAGCAGCCTCAGGGGCTGCAGCGAGGTGGAACACAAGCGCTGCATTTGTGGTAAGGGGAGCTTGCGCTGACAGTTGGGTCAGTAAGTTGTAAGCAGAATAGCAAGGGGATAGGTAATGTCCAGGGAGAAGTGCTCCACTGGACTAGGTCAGAACAACCCCATAGGTCCCAGCTAGACCCATCACTAATAGCTTGTGTGCTGCAGGGATGGCTGTTAGACAGGGACGCTTTGTGACGATAGGGGTTACTGAACATACAGAACCCCAATAAGCTCATATTGAACCGTGTATCTGTGTTAATGGATGTAGCACTGAGCTCTGTCTGTGTTTCATGTTCTGTCTCTGGTTTTAAATAGGGGTTACTGACATCACAAAACTGAAATGAAGCCCAGCTAGCTACCCCTAAATCTATGTAACTTGGCCACCTTTGTAAGGCTTATTTTGCACAAATGTACTTTAAATATCTGGGGAAGAACAGGGAATATGTAAATGTATTTCCATGTCTGTAAGAATGTATTTCAAAGTCTGAATTTGTTATTCTCTGTAAATGCAATCCCACAGTTTAGTGAATCAACATTGTTCTGTTATGTGATTTGGGAGTCAGCCCTATAAAGTGCTAATTGGACTATGTGTACATTTGTTTAGAGGGGACTCTGATTTAATCGGGGATGGGGATGGGTTTTTAGCATGCCCTCTGGCTGGTGTGGCACTAACTTAACCTGTGCTCTGATTGTCCAGCAGCCCCCTCCCATGCAATGGATAGCCACAGAGGGCTATATTAGGGGTGCTGCTGATCAGAGGAGATCTACTTTCAGAGAGACACTTTGGGAAGGAGTGTGGAGTTCTACCTTCAGAAAGCATCTGAGAGCCTCTCTTGCTAACAGACTGAGAGACACTCTGGGAAGGAATGTGGAGATCTACCCTCAGATGCCTATCTGAGAGACAGAGACATTCTGTGAAGGAGTTTGATCTTTTACAGTGACCAGTTGGAGAGATCTCAGAGGGGCTACTGTGTGATCAGCCCTCTGAGATCCTGGACAAGAAGCGGACAGGACAAGCCTTCTTGAAGCAGGCCCCTGCACCTAGCGAGGCTAGAGTCTACTCCCTAGGCCCCCCGTTGGTATTGTATAGTGTTTTGTACATCTTTGTTTGTCTGCTGGCGTGCCAGAATAAACCCCATATTATTCAATAACTTTGTCCTGTCTGGTGCTAGTGATCCCGGTGGTTTTGGTGAAAAGTACTGGTCTCCCGTGACAGGCTTCCCTTAGCAATATAGTGTTAGTCAGCATATGTGCTACGGATGAACACGGTGTGCGCTGCCTGCGTCTGGGATCAGACCAGGCCATCAAACCAGAGATTACCCTAAGGTGGGACCTCCAACCGGATACCACCGCACGCAGAGGCGGATCTTTAATGGACAAACTGATCGGTTGTTTGCTAGAACCCAGCGGCACCCGGGGGCTGGAGAGCCCGGCATGTATATCTACAAGTGCACCAACAATACACAAGGGCAGCGCTGTCACACACTTGGATACATATATAATAAAAATATTACCTGTGAGCACATTCACATGTCTTAGACTGTTCTGCAACCCTGCCCTTCACCATTATCACCTAGCATACAGCGCTTCCACGGCAGCAAGGGATTCTGGGAAATGACATGCAAATGAGCACACAGTGCCACCTTTTCTCAAGACCACATTACATGGTTAAACCCTTAAGCCAATGCATGCTGCTTTAAACACAGATATATATAGATATAGATATATATTATTGTTATATGTTATGTTGTATTGTTCCTGTTATAAGTTACTGTCCAGTAAATACTGTTACATATACCCTTGTGTGCAATTACTGACAATATTGTCTTTGGAGGGGCTATCCCACTATGTGAGGATCCTTCCCAGGTGGAGGCGCTGTTAGAATATTCATGACACACAGCAAATGTATTCATGCGTGGTGCTAAAGGCTGTAAACAGAAGAATTGATGTAGTATGATGAGGATTATTCCTGTGTGATGCCTGGAGCATATATATATATATATATATATATATATATATATATATGGGTGCGGTATCCCGGTTGGTAAACCAGCAAAAGCGGCACTCAAATCCAGGAACCAAAGTGCTAAATATCACCCCAATTGAATACCCAAATACCTTAAGGAACACAGCCATGTAGCAAGCAAAAACTCACAGGTCTGCTGCAGCGTCCATGTTAGTCCAGGTTCCAGGCAATCTTGGTGCGCCTCCGTCCGTGTAGATTAGATGCAATAAAGGAAGAAATGGCACAGCACAACCGGAAATATCCAAAAAATTAGGAGGAAGGTGCGTTATCCATAAAAAGATTAATGGTCAAGAATGGAAAAAATGGCAAGGCATTAATTACCCATCCAACATGTTTCGTGCTACACAGAGAACTTTATCAAGGCATGGATAACGCATTTTCTTCCTAATGTTTTGGATATTTCCGGTTGTGCTCTGCCATTTCTTCCTTCTATTGCATCTATTCATTACACACACCCCAGGCTCCCGGTGGCGGAGGATCATGTTTGCCACTTGGGTAATAGTTATTATTTCTATGGGGCATGCACCAGCCCACTACTGATTTACTACAGGAGTGCCAGTGACCAACTATCTATCAATATAATATATATCTATATCATATATATCTATCTAGTTATGGTGGGTAACCCTATCCCTTGCTTCGTTTTTCCATAGCCAGTATAACCAACCCCCACACTGAAGATACCCATTAAGGTCGAAACATTGTCTGTGGGTGGGTTTACTAGCTATGCATCATAACCCTGGCTATGCTCAAAGCTGTGACCATACAGCAAGCTTAAGCCTATAGGGTAACCATGTTGAATGGTTTTGAAGCAAATTGTGGCACTGAGTGCTCATTTGCATGTCATTTCCCAGAATCCCTTGCAGCAGTGGAAATGCTGTGTGATGGGTGATAATGGTGAAAGGCGGGGTTGCAGACCTGTCTAAGACATGCAAATGAGGATACACTAATATTTCCATTTGAGGTATATACATATACATACAGGTAAACCCCGTTATAGCGCGACCCGTTGTAACGCGAATCGGTTATAACGCGGTTTTCACGTGGCTCGGTTTTTTTGTGTTTTTTTTGCACACTGCACACACTGCACAGTGCACACACTGCTCACTGCACACACTCACTCTCACACACACATCCATCCATATACACACACACCCACACCCATATATATATACACACACACACACACACACACACACACACACACACACACAAACACACACACACACACACACACACACACACACAAACAAACCCACACACAACTCTCTCACTCTACCACCAGACGGGGGGCCGGTCCTTGGGCGCCGCGCGGCGGGTAGGAAACAGCCCAGGAAGGCCGCGATCCCAGGCACCAACCCGCACACCCCGTCCGGCTTCCCCCCCCTCCCGCGCAGGCAGCGGAGCGCCGTGGACCCAGACGCCCGGGGGGAGAAGAAAACCCCCCGCTACCACCTCATGGAGCAGGGGAGAACGGGATGTGGGGGGTCGAGATGAGGGCTCCATCCGGACCGAGGTACTGGCGGGGGACCGAAGGGACAATCAAACGCATCTCCTGCCCCAGCTGTCAACGCGGGATACGGGCGGAAGGTGGGAAGCGGGTGGGGGGTACCGGAGGGAATCCCCGCTCCCATCTCCTGCCCCGCGGGGAGTCACTCGGTGACAGGGGAAGCGGGGACCAGAGAGGAAATACTCCGCTCCCATCTCTTGCCACGCGGGCTGTCACACAGAAGGGGAAGCGGGGGACCAGAGGACATCCCCGCCCGCTCCCGTCCCTGCCCCCGCGGGCTGTCAACTCGATGACAGGGGGAAGCGGGGACCAGAGGGACATCCCCTCCGCCCATCTCCTGCCCGCGGGCTGTCACTCGATGACAGGGGGAAGCGGGGACCGGAGGGAATCCCGCCCCATCTCCTCCTCCGCGAGGGGAAGGGTGTGCGGGGGAAGGGGAAGGGGAGGGTCGATGATGGACGTGAGGGCCATTTGTTTTTTGCGCGACCCCGTTACTAACGCGGTGGTCTCGGGGTGGACCCCGAGGACCGCGTTATAACGGGGTTTACACACACACACACACACCACAACACACCACACACACACAACACACACACACACACACACACACACAACACTATATATATATATACACACACACACAGAGAATTGCACTCACGTTTGTAAGAAGGCAGATAGATGCTTGTCCCATAATTAAGCTAGAGAATGTAGTAACGCAGGGAAATCCTGATGAAAAAGACAGCACATCGCCAGTAGTCAATCCAAAAAAATGTGTATTGTGAACCAGGGACGCCAACGTTTCGGTCCTCGTAGAGGGACCTTCCTCGTGTTGGCGGCCCTGTGTTCACAATACACATTTTTTTGGATTACTACTGCGGTGTGCTGTCTTTTTTCATCAGGATTTCCCTGGTTACTACATGTGTGTGTGTATATATATGTATGTATGTATGTATGTATGTATGTATGTATGTATGCACACACACGTGTGTGTGTGTATTTATACATATGTATACGTTTGTCTGTAATTATACGTGTGTGTGTGTGTGTATATTTTTTTTAGATTGCGTATAGCTTTAACAGCAGTGAGCTTTGCTTCCGCAATGCTACATCTCATTCTGTACTTTACAAAAGAAAATTGCACCACTGGTAAATGAAACAATTGAAAAATCGTCGCTGAACTTAATTTTTTGAAAAACAAACCTCATTCGTTTTATTTTAAAAGTGGCCAAAAACCTGCAATCTTTGCAGAACTCTACAGCAAAGAAAGGAGACATTTTAAATCTCAAAATATTGTCCATTAGTAAAATACATCAACATATATTCTTTATTTAATAGAGCCAAGGACTGTAAGTCTAAAGTATGTTCTACACTCCGTCTCATTGTGCAGTCCACTATATAAAATGAATCTCATAGCAGGAGCATGAGGAGTTATGCTTTCTATTGCAATTTAAGATATAAAATGCAAATCTGTTTGAGCAAGCAACACCGCTCGCTGCCCGGTAATGAGTAAGGACCAAAGCAACCTCTTCCCAAGGGCACCCACACTCATTGTAGCTCCGGGGACTTCCTGGTTTCCAAGTTACTTACTGGGGAAAGTGCTGCTGGTACTGCCTTCTGTTTAAATCCCCTGTGTCACGCAGGCCAATAGGAAGCTGCGACAGATTACGCTCCGGCTTGCTATTGCCCCTCCCTTTTTTCTCCTAGATGGGGAAGTACTGGCCGCACCTTTCCCAGAATGCATCTCAGGTGAACCGTGCTATTTTCTGCTCTGGGTTCCGAGTACTACCTGCTTCCTATCCATGTAAAAAAAAAATGGAAGTAAGGGGGGTGTCATTTGTCAGGAGAGCTGCACCTTTTGATTTCTTAGGACAAATCCGATTTCACCGTCAGGGTGCCTGTACACACATTCTGCAGGAAAGGACAGGAAAGTACATTTTCAAAACATGCTTTGCTTGTTCACAGTGTGTGTCCCAAGATGAGCCTGGACTCCCAGATGTGTCAGCAATTTAAGGAAAATCAGACTGCGGCTCAATCAAGTATATTCCTCACAACACAAATGCATTCTTGAACACAAAGACCACTATGAACATGCACATGTTTGGGTCAAATGTGGACTGTTTTCAAAACTAAATCTTATTTAGTACCAGGCTACAATTGCAGTAACTGAAGCTCTCATAGTCAGAGGTCACATCACAGCTTGGCTATTTGGCAAGAGTTCATTGGAAGTTACAAATCTGGGATACCTATACATAAAAATGTTGACTGATTTAAAAATAAAAAAAATCAGTTCAAAAAAAGATGTTCTGAACAATGTCTGTCAAAATGACATAAGCAATTGTTAGGAAACGGAGATATTTCAGGTGTTATTTTTCTGTAAAAATTATACCATGAACCCCTAATCCTCATACCTATTATATTTGTTGTAATCCCTCCCTATTCACCTTTATAAATTTATGATAATTAACAAAAAAAAGTTTAAAAATAAAATAAATAATACTGTTTCCATGCGCAAAACGACCAGTATTATTACAGCCCACTGATGATACTTAGATAAGGTGATATTCAATGCGTCACTTCGCTAAACAATAAAGACATGTTAGGCCTCGGGCATGGTCAGCCGTGCTGCTGCTCGGCACTGAGCCCCTGCAGCCGCAATGAGAGCGGCTTTAGCAGGGGCTCGCGCACGCGTCAGCACGCATGGGGAAGCGTGTGTCTGACGGCGTTTTGAGATTTCCCCGCTTGCCGGAGCGCAGGGCCGGTCACGTGAGCGGTTCGCCCAATGAGGGCGAACCAGCTCCATGATGTCACTGGCCCGCCCCCGGCCCGCCGTGTAAGGCCAGGGAAAGCACCGCTTTCCCTGAGCCTCAGCGCGCCTCAGCACTGTTTGGGGCACTATGTCCCAGGCCTTACATTCCATAAAGTTATTTCCTTCTCTGAAAAAGTCAACCAGTTAAAAATAAATCACCAGTCAACTATTTCATTTCTTTCTTGAAAGTAAGAAAGATTTTCAAATATGGGGTGTTCTTGTCAAGGGGAAACACGATAAACAACATAATACAATTTAAACAAAACCCTGTGTGTCAAAGCACACACTGGGCTTGGGGAGAAAAAGATCCATCAGGGAACAAAGTGGGGGGGGGGGGAAAGAGAAGGCATCAAGATTTATCCCATTGTTGCAGTTAACTACCGTATTGGCCCGAACATAGCATAGTGAAAAATACAAAAAGGGATTAGGGTGCGCATGTAATATGAGTACAGTTTTCGGATGTACATTTAAAGGATAAAAACTTAGCACTATATTTGGGCCAATACGGTAATTCTGGTTCCAAATGGGAAAAATACATTCCAAAAGTGATCTGTATCCAACTGATTTTTTTTCCCTATCAAAACCATTTGCTTCAAAAAAAAATTCCAATATATTGGGTGGTCTCTAATGAAAATGATACATGAAATATGGTCTTTTACTTTATAAGAGGGCTGCAATCACATTACCTGCCCGTCTGGGACTTGTTTACCAGTACGGCAATGTTATTAGTATGTTGATACAGCTTTAGTAATCAAAAGCACTGATATCCCATATTATTATTTTTATATAATGGCTCCCAAATAAAGCATTGCTTCTTTAAGGTTGCAACATAAGGGAAACTAATGCTTTAATAATAAGTAAGATGTGCAGTGATTAAAAAAAGAAACCATGTTCATGTCCAATACTCGGGAGAACGTGTGAGCTTTACATGGCCATGGGTGATTTACTTGTGACTGTTTGCATCAATAAACTATTGAGACAGAACTTACAACCAATTACACAAAGCTGCTACTGGTCTTGAGGGAAGGTCACTTACAGGTCACTGCTGTGACCAAAAGAACAGACATGGGGTGGACAAAAACAAGTTAGAAGGCAGGGGTGGGGGGAAATCAGTGTAGGTATATAGTGTGGTGTAGGCGGGATATATACACAGTCCTCTCTGCCTCCACAGACCAGCTCGCGTTATACATTGGCAGTAAGGCCAAGTCGCTGGTGGGGACGGCGGCGCGCGCCTGCAGGCAAGACGATAAATTTGTCCTACCATGTGGCGACGCGGTCACGTGGTGTGCTGGGAGCCAATAGCAGGGCAGATATTTTGGACCAATGGGAGCGCAGTTAGTGTAGACCAATGGCAGTGTAGTATTTTCAAAACAATGAGGGGGGAAAGCCCTGGTTGTAGCAATACAGCTTTGTGCTCCAACCCTGCTGCTTGTGTTTATTAAATGTAGAAGAGGGAACAAGTTGGGGACGGTGTATCCGAGTGATTGGCCGAGTTAGGACGGCAGTATGTGAGAGTGAGGCTGCAACATTCACATTTCAACAACGGGTTCCGAAAGTATTCCTTCGCAGGAGGCACTGGGGGGCTCTATCCATGCGCCTGATTACTAAAAACAGGACATTGTACTCGCATCACATGCTCTCTCCATATATTTTAATAAGGGTGCATTCGTTCCCAGCAATGAGAGGGTTAGAATGCTGCTCTTATGCAGTTTGTTGGCATAGGATCACTCTCTGGAGTATTTGCCAACATGCATAGTCATCATAAATTCATATAATTCAATGATTTTCTCCCCTTCCGCATACCCGCGCTGCCCTTTTCATTGTTAGACTCCAGGTAAATTCTTGTTAAAATGTTGTTGGTCTATTCCTGAATTAGAAGTATGAATGTGCTTGGTGTAGCGCTTTTTGAGCTGCTGGGCTGTGCTTTGTATTGTGCCTGACGTCATCGCCACACCGCCCTTCTGTTTTGGCCTCGCCCCGCGCCTCCCATCGCTCCCTACAGACCGCAGTTTTAAGCTGTGCACGCGCCACCAGGACGCAAGGCACGCATGCAGCAGCCAACACCGGGGCCGTAGCCTAAGGAGAGTGCAAGGCGGGGGTGCCCCACCCCTCCCCCTGCGGTCTCTTTCCTCCTCCAGCATTTTCTGTTGACTGGACAGTCAATGCAGCGACCGGCAACAGCACTCCCAGTCATGCTTTGTGTGAGCTGTTGCCAATGGTGGTGGTGACAGACTGGTCAGCCAGCACTGCCAGTAGCATAGGTGCCAGTGCTGGAATTTCAGGTGCCCAGGATTTTACCATCACTGACATACATTGGAACACCTTTCAATAAGCAATAAGCAATGAACAATGAACCTGGTTCTTAGACCACTTCCCCGTGCAGAGTTAATCTACATTTAAACAAAAGGGGTAGAATCTTCTCCAGCTTGGAGAAGACTTTCACAACATACGGAATGGAAGACTAAACAGGAAAATGGACAAGGGTAGTTTACAGCATAGGATATCAGATGCATACTAGAACACCTTTTAGAGAGTCAACAGGTAAAAACAGCATCAGTTGCTAAAAAGGAGCCGTTGGAACGGCTCCTGATAATGTCCATATCCGTCCCTGCAGTATTTTATAGTCCCAAAATGTACAATATCTGCTGTGTGAGGTGAATTAAAATATAAACAATCACTGATTGCATTGTATTTGATGGTACTCCTCCATAGCATGGTCTTGGCCCACCTGCTGTCAAAGGAAATCACAACCCATTTCTCTACCAGAAATATACCCAAACATTGCAGAGAAGGTTACATGTGTCATTTTTGTAGTCATCCCTTTGAAGTAGTAATTTGTTGAAAACCTTTGGCATTGCATGTGTGATCAAGGAAATCATGCAAATAAAAAGGTTTCTTAAATGATAAAAAGTGGAATGGAAATTAAATTAATGTTTACTCGCAGAAACTTCTTTAAGCGTTTTACATAGAGTTAAAAAGTCGTTAGAATCATAATCAAAACAAGTTTATGTCTATTTTAACTACCTGAATGAAGGGAGTCAGTTTTTTTCCCTCCAGCATTTCGTAACCGTCTAGCTTTGCAGCTGTTATGCTTTGAGGCTTTTTTTTTTTTTTCAACTTCAAATTTTTATTTGGTTTTACAGTTCGTACAATATGACACAGACCAATGTTTAGTACCAAAATACAAATACAGGTATATTAACCATCCCAGGGTACTTCACTGGACATACTACAATTACTCACGGGACGGGACAAACGTGACCTACATGACCGACACAGGACAACAAAGGATGCACACGAAAAGGGAAGGGGGGGGGGGGGGGATCGGCTGGAAAGGCCCTGATTCTGGTGACTGTTGCCTCTACTTCTGCGATGATCTGGCCGGCCACTTTCTGTTCCTTGCTCCTTCGTCCCCTGGTCGCGGGGTAGGCCCTACCTGTCACATATCTAAGTGGTCGTGAGTCCTGCTATGTCACCGGAGAACGCATTTATAGATATTAATGCAGGATTGTGCTTGCATCTACCCCGGGGATATCTGTCTGGGCAAGCCACGGCGCCCAGACTTTTAGAAAATTTGAACCATTGTCGTCGACCCAACTAGTCAACTGTTCCATCTGGCAAACGTGCCAAATTCTGTTCCTGATTCTGGGAATTACGGGTAATTCATTCTGTTGCCATACTGCTGCGATCTCACATCTAGTGGCGGTTGCAAAATGCGCAACCAGTTTGTGTGCCGCTTTTGACATTCCCTGGGTCCGCCTGCCCAGTAGGAACAGCCATGGATCCAGGGGGATCGCTTTGAGGCTAATGGTGCGAGAGACATTACCCATAACTAAGGAAGTTATATCGAATCTTTTTACACACTGGTGCTAAGAGACTTTGAAAAATGATGCTCTGGATCCCCATACACAAATTTTAATCTCTTCGGAGGTCAGAGGAGAGCCCTTAAATAAATGTGACATTGAATCTATTGTCTTGAGACAAGCCGACAAGGGGGGCAGTATTGTAATTCAAAACATGGGTGTATATTGGAGAAGCACAAAGATTGTTATCTGATGTTATTTCATATACACTTCTGCCCTCAGACCCCACAGAGGAATATCAATGCGTGTTTTCCTCTATTCAAAGCTACCTTAAATGAGGGCATTCTCTCTTCCACAGAATTCAAGTTTCTATACATTCCTCATCCTCATGTGCCCTTGTTTTACCATCTGCCGAAGGTCCACAAAGACCTAGGCTTTCCTCTGGGTTGACCTATCATCTCCGGGGTGAAGTCAATGACGTCTGGCGTGTCCAGGTATGTGGACCACTTTTTAAACCTTATGTGGTCCAAATGCGTTCATACCTATGTGACGCTACACGTCGTGGACTCCATCTCTGAGATTAGGTGGAAATCCCCCTATTGTTGGGCTACTCTGGGTGTACAAGCTGTTTACATGAGCATTGAGCAAGAGAAGGGCATTACAGCCATCCAGTACTTTCTGGAGACTAACAATAGACTTCCTTTCACCCAACAATTATTTTTGTTGAACTGCATCAGGTTTATATTGTCTCACAATTAGTCTACTTTAAGGAAGTCTAAACCAACAGTTATTTACATGCCAGAAGGTGCGATCACAAAATATGGCTCAGCAACATTTCTCTAAGCCAATTTAGTAGATTAAGGAGGAATTGTTCTGTGTAATCAGATTTGACAGTCCCCAAAGTTGGCACTTGATTTTTGACCAACGGCTAGAACGAGACCCCCATCATGGATTCACTAGCTAAAGTAAAAGCTCATGATAGGGGAGCATTACATGCTTAAACCAAAGCCAAATACACTGCTAGGTTATCTAAATCATCTAGGGACTCTTTATAGCACAAACCAACACAAATTCTTCCTCCCAAATTCATCACGAAAGGTCATCCTTTTGTGAACAAATCACTTTTATACTCAATCATTGGAAGATCCTCCTTTGCAATCCCCATTTAGTTGCAGAGCTGCCCACCATAGCTCCTGTAGGGTTCAGAACACTTACAGATATGAAAACATTTTAGCACCTAGTAGACTTAAGAGTGAGATATTCTAGAGTGCCGCTGGCTCTATTTATGGCAATTTCAAATGTTCTAGGTTGATTTTATTTTTTTATTTGCACTTGCTATCAATTACCACATATTGTAGTTATTGGTTAGTAGATACAGTACTATTTAAAGACTGCATATACTTGGTCTTCTATATCCCTGAGGAAGTCACATGACCAGTGACAAAACGAGTTGGGACCGCCCCCTTTTGCGTTTTACATCATCACACTAGCGTTTGTGCAAGTCTGATGGAAGAGGTACTCTCTCTCCCGGGCTTCCGACCCCTGCACCATTTATTTTTTGAATTGTTGCGAGTACACAGGGACGTTTGCCTGCTGTACCTACCATCTTTCCACCATGAGATATCTCTATATGCGTTTAACAACATCATTCTTGTGCGTGTGCATATCTGAAGGCTTTTTTATTTTTCTATTAATGCATTTTTTACCCAGATTTATGCGATGTAACACATGCTTTTTACACACACACACACACACACACACACACACACACACACACACACACACACACACACACGATGTTTTTTCTCTAAGACCTGGGTGTGTATGTGTGCTCGCCTATGTATGAACGTAGTTTGATTGCGTGAATGTACGTGCGCGCGTACGTAAGTGTATAAGTGCGTGTGCGACAAACCCAAAGAATAGACAGACGTTCCCACACGGATATTATAATATTACATTGGATAATTAGATATAGGTGAAAGAAACTGGGTATACGATCCGCTCACAACCTCTGATGAGGACTTGTTTACAAAAGTCCTCTAATTTCAATGTTACACCTCCAAATTCCCGAAGGAGCCGGATCACCCCAGAAGAGAGAAAAAAAACAATATAGTGTACACGGTGTATATAAATGCTTAAGATATGATGCTAAGCTTGGCCCATATGCCAACCCACTTACTAGAGATAAGATCAAATAAAGCTCATCAAATCAGAGGTTGTAATGTGTCTTCTTGCTGCTGGTGTGCCTTTAAGATCCCAGGTCTGTATATAATCCATACAGCCATACCTGATTATAGCAGGACGTCATGCTTGGAGGTAAAAGAGGAAGAGGCCGCCCAAGAACTCTTTGGCTAGATACCATCAAGAAAGATACTGGTCTGAACATAGCAGAATTGAAAGAAGCCGTGAGATATCGGAAGACATAGAGCACACTGATCCATAGAGTGGGAGTGAGTGAGAAGATACACATGTATGTGTGCATGTCATCGGAGATCTAACTCCAAAATATTGTTCATGGTCTCATGGTTCAACAAAGTATCCAGCAACTCCTCCTCATTTTACCGTGCACCACACAACTGAAACAGTCTACCAGAGACTCACCGACGCCACCAGTCTAAGGCCACGATTGTAGTGGCAGCTACGGCCCGCGCTCGGCTCAAGCGGCTCTTCTCTATCAGGCCGCACGACCGCGTGCGTGCTATTCGAGAAGAAAAATAATTTTATCTTTGTCGCGCCACGGCCAGATCACGTGCGCGGTTCAGCCAATGAGGGCAAACCGCTCACTTGACGTCACGGCCACGCCTCCCAGTCGCCTCAGACAAGGTTTCGCACGCGTAATATCATGCGCTCCATCGCACGCGCGGCAACTATTATAGCGGCCTAAGTTCTTTCAAAACTAAAGCGGTCTCACATTTTAATTTGGTCTGTAACTGTTACATACAGTACGCCTATAACATTATCTTTAACTGTGCATGCAATGTCTTGTATATAATGTATAACTGTGTTCACTTATGTAACTATTTATTTGTAACCATGTATTTATCATCATACCTATGCCCAGGACATACTAGAAAACGAGGTAACGCAATGTATTACTTCCTGGTAAAACATGTTATAAATATGTATATGTGCACGTGTGCGTATATGTGTGCACGTACATGTGAGTGCGCGCGCATGTATGTGCGTGTATGAGTGCATGCAAGTATGCGTGCGTGCATGTGAGCGTAGGTATGTGCATGTATGAGTGTGTGCATGTGAGCGTAGGTATGTGCGCACGCATGTATGCGAGTGTATGAGTGCATGCAAGTATGCGTGCACATGTGTGCGTAGGTATGTGCGTGCGCATATATTAAAAAAAAATGTTCAAGATGAAAGTTGTTGCTGGGATTACACTACTTCAAAGGCCATACAATTTCCAGTAGACATTACATTACCACTGTGGCAATAAAATAAAGCCATTTAAAATGGCTTTGTTTTCTCCATAATCTTGCACATTATCACATCAGGTATTTATTTCTGTGCATTAGTTGCAACTGGATGGGCATCCCAAACCCCAATCCTGCATGAACCCCAGAGAAACAAATTTGCAACCGCCCTCCTCCCCCTGTGCACACTTTCAAAGTGGCCTGTTCCTCCTGCTCTCACAAATGAGATATATGGAGGACAAAGTCACACATAGAAAACAACATAACACTTTGGAAGGACAATAAATACTTCTCCACTGAAATGTTCATTCTACTATATGGAATGATGCATTCCGTTAATATCATCAGAGGTAATTTGTGTCATATAGATCTAATGACTAGTCTCTTGCAGTTCATCTGATTGGCCCTGGACACAGGATTATTTTAGGCAGCCAATCACAATACATTAGAAATGGAGCATGGTGGAAACTCTGAACAAGAAAAGACTTCAGGGCCTACTTACTAGAGAGTTTAACATTAGTATATTATGGATATACAAGAAAAATTAAGTGTTAGGCTACGCTTATAGTGCCGGCGTCGCGACGGTGACATCAGGCTGCGGTTGCTGTAAAAATCAAATTGAGATGACTTCCAGTGATCGCGACCAAGCCGTCGCGCCGCACTTACTATAAGCGCACGCGACGACGGCAATGCAATTTGTTTTGACGCGACGTCGCAGCACTATCACCGGCACTATAAGTACAGCCTTAAGGTGGGAACATCTATTAATTTTTAGCAAGAGTGAATGCACATTTACAAAGTGCTAACTGTTTCTAGTAAATACATAAATTGTGCATCTGCAATCCATTTTTGCCTTATATTTCCTACTGTGGCACAACCAAAGTATCTTCAGAAAAGCATTAAAAAAAAAAAAGAAAACACACAATCATGCCCTTTGGCCTATTCCCAGCAAAGCAATGTGCTTACTATAGAAGCGAATAATACAATTCTCTACTGATACAAAGGTGGATCACTGGGTGTGTACGGTTATTAATTGGTTATTTAAATGGTGGCATCTTTACAGGCGCAAATGCTAATTTCCCATAAACACCGCATTACTAGGCAAACCTATAACAAATGTAGACAAACATTGTTAATATTTGCTATTTCTATTCCTATCAGACGGGCTATGGCAAAGAATTGGAAATCAGCTTCCCTTTCTTCCCTATTTCGATCAATTGGCCGTCTAAATCATCAACACATTATATTACTAGTATTTTTATTTTTTTTTAAGTGGATTTAAATGGCCATTCAACAGGAAGCAGCACCAATTGTATATAGTGACTGCCTGGTTACATGATCTTCCCCACAATACTTTGCGTCTTTGGTCCTTTTCTACGGCACTGAAAGCCATTTAGTGAACCCCCGAGCCGAATCTTCCCGAACGATCACAGGAGAGCGGGTCGATCGGCAACTTAGCTAATTGTGTGGATTGTATTGATGCGCATATTAAAGGGGGGGGGGGGGGGGGGAAGGGAAACCTGTTTCCAAAAAGCGGCACCGTGGACTGCTGCTTTAATGAGTGTGGTAGTAACGTGTACTTCTTACCTTTGCAATGACTGCCATTACAAATCCCCAAATGCAATTTCTATTCAGTTAATGGCTATAGAATGATTCACAACTTCATCCTACAGATCACAGTAACCAAGATTCTTTTGATAATAAACATTTAGAAAATATATTTGCCCCAAAAGATGAGTCAATATACTGTTTACGATTCTTCGCTCCTTTTCCCCCCTCGAGTACAATTCAGTAACAGCACCATTCTATGGAATTGGATCTAGGACATTATCCCTCAATACTTGTTAGTTGGTACAAAAACTAGGCATATGCACGTGTTTCCGCATCGTTTTAAAGATGGACAACAGAGGAAACAACAGAACAGCACACATACACGAAGTTTCATGTGCATTACTCCAAAAGAAAGTAACGGGCCAAGCACAAAAGCAGCAAAAATCTATTGACACAAATATGAACCCATATAATCCGCTGCTGCTTCCAACATCATTGTCTGTTGAGGGAACACACTAACTTGAAGACCGGATACAGTTTGATTTATATAAGCCAGTACTGAGAGCCACTAGAAGAAAAGATGTGGGAGAAAAGACAAATGATTGGGATTCATATTGTTTCTGTTGGAATAATCTCCCACGGAGTGCGGATAGTTACACCAGATTGGAGCTCTATATAATGTGTACAAGTGGATCAAGATGGTATATACAAATTAACACTCTAAATAATATCGAGTATTATACAAATGGGGAATGTTTCATAAACAAAAAGGTCTATTCAAGTGATTGGCCGCTAATGATAATTAACAGGTATTAGATTTTCTAACCAACACACAAACTGGTAGAAAAGAGATGAGGATGTGCATTTCATGACTGGACTATGAAGTAAGATGACAGGTCAAGGCCCAGTGCCAACTACTGTATCTTATTTTTGCATGCTAGGCACAAGCTTACAATGTAAAATATATGTGGTAAACACTAATTGCAGTTCCACTATTTACAAAATTTTACAGGGTTCCCACGATTGTCAGTGGCACATAACATTAGTATCACAGATCCGGTATCTCCGTATAATATCTTAAATATTTAGCCTCTTTCCTGCATTAGATTCAAAATATTGTACCTTCTTAAACCTCCCACTTAGGGGCCCATAAAGGATTACACCTCAGGAGAATGTTATGATTTATCAGACCAGTGTCCTTTCTGCCCACAAGCGGGTATCTTTGGTATTAAATAGCAATTAATGTCTGAGGGCCAGAGGGATCCTGTATATAGAGATGGAGCATTTTTGTGTACCATTTCTTACAAACCCTGTACATAAATCATACTGGAGGCAGACAAATTTAGTACTCATTTTTAGACTACAGAGATTTTACTAATCTTTTTCTTCAAATACACTTTGCTTAAAATTCTGACCGACAGCAACAAACATTCAATGTCATACCTTCCCTCAGCCTGTTACAACCATCAACATTACCAGCTCACCGGTTTCACTTGACATCACTCATTCAAAGGTGAACAAGTCCAAAGCCAAGATGACAGCTTATATTGCCAAAAGCCTAAACAGAAAGTTAATGTGGGTGCCCCTTTTTAAATTAACAAAGTCCTGCACACTAAACATAATGTAAATGTATGATAAATACAATGCCAGTGCACATTTTCAATCTCTCAGTCCAAGCAAGGACCTGAGGTTGAGCTACATGTTTTATTCTATGCAGCAAAAATACGTTATAAACATTTTAAGGAGTATATTTACTCCATAGAAATAAATATTTAAAAAAAAAGTTATTTGCTTCCAAGAGTATGGCCATATATCAGTAAAGAAAAGGATTGTCACACGGTACAGTAACAAGACTAGTAAAACAGTTTCTCTGTTACAGATGTCAAAGTTAATATTATAAAATATGTTATTACCAGCACTGGACACTTCAAAAAGGAGGAAAGTTGTAACTTATTGATCTATACAACCAGGTAGCCCAGTCTATATGCACACAATACACTGACTGCATGCGTGCTCTCTCCTCAGAGGCAGAGCTGTTAGGCCTCGGCCATGGACAGCGCTTAGTCGCTGTCCCGTGCTGACCCGTGCTGCTGCTCGGCACTGAGCCCCTGCAGCCGCAATGACATCGGCTTTAGCAGGGGCTCGCGCACGCCTGCGGAAGCGTGTGTCTCAAGGCCTGGGACATAGTATGGTGAGCCGTGCTGAGCAGATGCACTTAGCCCCTGCATCTGTCATCAGCGCCGCTTTAGCAGCCGCTTCCGCACACGTGCAGAGGCTCAGGTATTTTGGAGAGACAGGCAAATTAAAAATTTGCCGCTCAGGGAAGCGGAGGAGCGGTCACGTGACCGCTCACATCCAATGGGAGCGAGGGACTAGCCCCGCCTCGCGCCCCGCCTCCGATCCGCCTTCCGCCCCTGGCCTGCCTCCGCCCCGCCTACGCAGCACGCTCACTGCCTCGCCTGCCAGGACACAAAAAAGATCCAGTTTGAGCGGGCGAGGCAGAGCAGGAGCACTGGTCAGCGCGGCCCGAAGCACCATGCCCGAGGCCTAACAAATGTTAAGTTTCAGAGCTCGCCGGAGCACAGGGCCGGTCACGTGAGTGGTTCGCCCAATGAGGGCGAACCAGCTCCGTGACGTCACAGCCCGCCCACGGACGGCGCGCACTCTTAGGCCAAGGAAAGCACCGCTTTCCCTGAGCCTGAGCGCGCCTCCGCACGGGCGAAGTGTCTATGGACTAAGCCTTAGTCACGATCTGCTCTCCAAGGTCGCATCCCAAAATGCCTTCCTTGTGTTGCTCTTTGCAAGGCATTGTGGGACATGATCTTGGAGAGTAGAAAGCTCTGCTTCCGAGGAGTGTGTGAGCACCACTGCCTGTGTTACCTGCATACGGAAGCCTTGTGTGTACAAATACTCATGCTAATTTAGTGAGGTCCTGGACATTTTTTAGGCACCTATGATGCTCATAATATGCGGTAACACAACCTGTGAGCTGGACATTTATTTTTAAAGTATCACAGGTATAAGTATAAGTATTATAAGGTTTTTGGTAGTTTAAAAGAATGTTATTAGCCGTAATAGTCATTAACAATATATTATAAGTATTTCAGCATTCTTGTAGCTCTTTATTTTAGCTCTCAGCCAGCATGATTCCCATTAAGGATACAGAAAATAATCCAACTCCCAAAATATCAACCTGCATCATATTTAACCCGATAACTCACAAGTAAATAAGAGGGACTTTGGTTTGACTTCAATCTGCCTCACACAGTAATTTGAACGCATTAGCAGTATTTACCCACCTACCATGTAACTTCCACAACATGAGAATGAAAAAAACTCTTTCCTTGCATCTGACTCATCACATTATACCTCTGTAACGTCACCCACAACACATACTGGGACCTGTAATGCTTGTTCTCAAGTAGACGGGGAGAGGGATGAAAACAAAGTAGGAATACACGTTTCATGAGGCTTTTGGTGAAACTTAAGTACTAAAATGATAGCAGCTTGGAGCAAGTTAAATTGGCATATGTATCAAAACAGAGCAATTTCCTTCAAAACAGAGCTAACATGTTGATGAGTCAATTTGCGCCAGCGCCACATGTACACACCTTGCTAATGTCGTCTTAAATTTAGCACAGCTCTCTTCCAAGCAAGGGTCAAACCCTCCTCACACCTGGTGATTTTTTTGACTAAAGAAAACTGCCCCAGTTATAGGCACAGATTGAAATGCATCTCATATTTTGCCATTTCCTCCTATAACTCCTTGAGAGGCCCCTTCCCCAAAACAAATTACTGGAGCAAAGAATCTTGACACATTCATAAATGTGACGCAATTTACATCTGTTTCTAGATCACTGCTCCAGTTGCAACACTTGATACAGATTTCCAAAGAGCTTCCATGCAAAATATTTACCTTGCTTATTTACCCTTCTGCCCCTTACTACTACTACTACAAATCAGTTTGTAACCCAAACCTTAAAAATAAACATGCTACATTAATGGAGTCCAGTAATTACACGAACTGTATCTCTTAATCTAGGAGTTGAAGCAATATACCAATATGATCGCAATATTGCGAGAACAAAACATGGTGGTAAGTTATTTCAAATTATTATTGCGGTATTGTCAGCCATGGAAGTCACAGACATTGTCGAACAACTGGTGAATTGCAGGACTCCTCCTTAACTTTGATAGATTTGCCCGGTAAACCCCTTTTACCCTTCTACTTCCAAGGTGGCAAAAAAAATGTTATTTACAGATGTAGTGGATTTAAAAACATTTGTAATAAATATTCAAACTAAATCCCTTTCACCATTAGGAAAAAAATGTGCTGGGAAATTAAGTTATTGATGAGGTCTTGGCTGTGTTCTTCTCTATACTACCTACACAACCGAGTTATCACGCGTAATATGGTTATTTTGACAAATGTTTAAATATTGTTATCGCGGGAAATTAGTTGGTACTGTATTTCCCAACCCCACTTCCATCTAAAATGTGCCCTTCCTTGTTATCTGCCTAAAGTGGTAACTGGTTCACCTTAGCCTCAGTACATATTCTTAATCTGCCCCCAGAATACCCCTACCACCCAATGTATTCACTATCTGATTATATCACCTGTGTGACACGCATCATCTGTGGATGCCCACCCCTCAGTATCTACCTCCTAAAGAATCCGACTCCACACGTCAGCATTTGTCTGCCTCTGTATAGGCACTTCGCAATGTTTACCTCCAAAATACCCTGTATATTTGCCCAACTCAGTATTTACCCTATTCCCTCAGCATCTGCCCAAACCAGGATTTAATCCAATGTCACGATCTGCCTCTCAACTCCAGAATGGAGTATGTACCCACCTCTCCCTCCCCCACCCCATTCCCAGCATGTACCCCACATTCCCAGCATGTACCCCCCATTCCCAGCATGTACCCCCCTCCCCCACATTCCCAGCATGTACCCCCTCCCCCACATTCCCAGTATGTACCCCCGCACCCCCATTCCCAGTATGTACCCCCGCACCCCCATTCCCAGCATGTACTCCCTCACACACATTCCCAGTATGTACCCCACCTTTACAATCCGCCCTGCCCCTATCTGCCCCTCCAGTGTTTGCTCCTCCCACATCCCCCAGAGTTACCCCCCGCCCCCGCGCCCGTCTCACCGGGAAGGCCCGGATCCGCATCTTGGTGTCCTTCCTGCTCCCGGTGCCTTTGCTGAGGTTGGACATGGCGGCGGCGGGTGTCGGTACTGTGCCGGCCCCGGGGCCCCTCCGTGTCTCCCCCGGCGGCGCCTCGGTCCGGTGTCTCTCCCGGCGGCGGGTGTCGGTGCTGTGCCGGCCCCGGGGCCCCTCCTTGTCTCCCCGGCGGCGGGTGTCGGTGTGAGGAGGCCCCGGGCCCGCCCTGTCAGTGTCCCGGGGGGGGCTCCTCTCCTCCTCCCCCGGGGGGGTGCGCGCAGCTCGGTGGGGGGGAGGGGGCCGGTATACTCGGCGCTCACTGAACTCCTCCGCGATGGCGGACACACATCCCTCAGCTCGCAGGGCCGGGGGGAGGAGCGCGAGAGCTAGGGGGCGGATCTCGCGAGACTTGACACTGCCTCTTCCTCACGTCATCGCCCGGCCGCTCACCCAGATCACTCCTACAGCCAGTAGCTGATTTTTTTTGTTTTTAATTTATTTCAATAACTTTATTAACAAACATTGAATTTTACATAGGAAAGGAGGTGTGCGTCATAAGGCAGTACTAGGGCTGCCCATGCACTGTCAAGTGACGTAATCGTGTCATGGGATATTATTATTATATTATTATATTATAACTCATCTAATTATTATTATTTTATACATTATCTTATTAGCTTAGTGTTCTTTGGTGATCATATATTATTATTTCTTAGTTATATGTATGTATGTCGTTATTTATATAGCACCATTAATGTACATAGCGCTTCACAGCAGTAATACACGTGACAATCATAAATAACAAATAACACATAAAGGGAATAAGTGCTTCAGACATAAAAGTGACATTAAGGAAGAGGAGTCCCTGCTCTGAGGAGCTTACAGTCTAATTGGTAGGTAGGAAGAACGTACTGAGACAGTAGGAGGGAGTTCTGGTAAGTGCATCTGCAGGGGGCCAAGCTTTATGTATCGTGTATAATATTAGCCACAGTGCTATTCGTATGCTTCTTTAATCAAGTGTGTCTTAAGATGAGTCTTAAATGTAGATAGAGAGGGCGCTAGTCGGGTACTGAGGGGAAGGGCATTCCAGAGGTGCGGGGCAGATAGTGAGAAAGGTTTAAGACGGGAGAGAGCTTTAGATACAAAAGGGGGTGGAGAGAAGGCATCCTTGAGCAGAACGCAGGAGTCAGGATGGTGCATAGCTAGGGTGACCATTCGTCCCGGTTTTGCCGGGACAGTCCCGTTTTTTTCTGGGCTGTCCCGGGTGACGGTCCGTCCCGGAAATGTCCCGGGTTTTGCCCCTGGTGACTGGTCCCGGGCGTCAGGGTATGACGGGGGCGGGGCTTAGTATCGGGGGCGGTGTGTGTGTGTGTTTTCACCAGAAGGAAGGCTCACCGGTAAGCCCCATGACGCCTGTGTGTGTCCCTCCCAGTGTTTGTGTGACTGCCCCCCTCCCAGTCTCTGTGTGTGTGTCTGTCTGCCCCCTCCCACTGTGTGATGCCCCTTTCCCAGTGTGTGTGTGTGTGTGTGTGTGTGTGTGTTGGTGGGTGGTGTTGTTGTGTGGGTTGTTGTGTGTTGTGTGTGTTTGTGTTAACTACTGCCTCCCTCCCATTCTGTGTGTGTGTCTTCCCCCCTCACATTCTGTATGTGTGTGTGACTGCCCCCCTCCCAGTCTGTCTGTGTGTGACTGCCCCCATTCCCAGTCTTGTGTGGACTGCCCCCCCTCCCAGTCTGTGTGTGACTGCCCCCCTCCCAGTCTGTGTTGACTGCCCCCCCTCCCAGTCTGGTGTGTGACCCCCCCCTCCAGTCTGTGGGTGACTGCCCTCCTCCCAGTGCTGTGTGTGACCGCCCCCCCCTCCAAGTCTGTGTGTGACTGCCCCCCCCTCCTCTGTGTGGACTGCCCCCCCTGCCAGCTCGTGTATATGGCTGGTCCCCCCTCCCAGTCTGTGTGTGACTGCCCCCCCCCCCTCCCAGTCCTGGGTGACTGCCCCCCCTCAGTGTGTGTGTGACTGCCCCCTCCCCAGTCTGTGTTGTGGGCTGTCCCCCCCCCAGCTGTGTGTGATCCCACCCCGCCATTCTCTGTGTGACTGCCCCCCCCAGTGTGTGTGTGACTGCCCCTCCCAGTATCTGTGTGTATCAGTGACATTGTGTATACAGACACCAACCCAGTCACCCACGTGTCTGTCAGTCACCCCCACCAGCTTCGACCACGTCCCACCTCACCCACGTGTCAGTCCCACCCACATCACCCACGGTCCTCAGTCCATCCCCTCACGGTCTTCATGTCACCCACCCGCAGTGTCCAGTCAGTCACCCCCCCCCCCCCTGTCATTCATTCATTCACCCCCCCCACCCCACTGTCATTTCAGCTCACCACCCACCCACCCCACGTGTCAGTCGTCACCGTCACCCCACCCACCCACCACGTGTCAGTCAGTCCACCCCACCCACACCCCCTGTCAGTCCCGTGTCAGTCGTCAGTCACCCACCCACGTTTCATCGTTCAGTCCACCCACCCACCCCACGTGTCAGTCAGTCAGTCACACAACCATCCCACGTGTCAGTCAGTCACCCCACCCACCCACGTGTCAGTCAGTACCCCCCCACGTGTCAGTCAGTCAAACTAGTCAGTCACCCCACCCACGTGTCAGTCAGCCACCCACCCACCACACGTGTCAGTCAGTCACCCACCACGTGTCAGTCAGTCACCCACCCACCCAACGTGTCAGTCAGTCACCACCATCCCGTGTCAGTCAGTCAACCACCCACTTGTCAGTCAGTCAGTCACCCACCCCGTGTCCAGTCAGTCACCCACCACCCACTCAGTCAGTCCCAGCACCGTGCAGCTCAGTCACACCACCACCCACTGTCAGCTCACAGTCAACCAGTCATCACCCACCCATGTGTCAGTCAGTCACACCCACCCACCCAGTGTCAGTCAGCTCACCCACCACCACCCATTGTCAGTCAGTCACCACCCACCCACCCTGTCATCAGTCACCCACACCGTTTACGTCAGCTCCACCACCCACGTGTCAGTCAGTCACCCACCCCCCACGTCAGTCAGTCAGCACCCCACCCACCCACGTGTCAGTCATCACCCCACCACCCACGTGTCAGTCAGTCACAGTCAGTCTCACCCACCACCCACGTGTTCCAGTCCAGTCCACCCACCCACGTGTCAGTCAGTTCACCCACCCACCCACGTGTCAGTCAGTCAACACGTGTCAGTCAATTCATCACCCCACACCACCCGTGTCAGTCGGTCAGTCACCCACCCCCACGTTCAGTCAGTCAGTCCAAACACCATCACGTGTCAGTCATTCACCCACCCAACCACTGTGTCAGTCAGTCACCCACCACCCCTGTCCACACCACCCATGTGTCAGTCAGTCACCCACCCACCCACGTGTCAGTCAGTCACGCCGTCAGTCAGTCACCCACCCCCCGTGTCGTCGTCAGTCACCCACCCACCCACTGTCAGTCATTCAGTGTCACACATCACCCCCCACCCACCACCCCCACGTGTCGCAGTCACGCACAGTGTCAGGCAGTCACCCACCCACCCAAGTGTCAGCATCAATCCCAGTGTCAAGTGACCACACCCAATGTGTGTCAGGGACAACCCCCCCCCACCCAGTGTCAGTCAGCAGGCGTCAAGGTGTCAGGCAGTCAGTCAGGCAGTCAAGTCAGGCAGTCCACCCACCCAGTGTCAGGCGTCAAGTGTCAGGCAGTCAAGTGTCCAGGCAGTGCTCACCCACCCAGTGTGTCATCAGCAGACCCACCCACCCAGTGCTCAGTCGTCAAGTGTCAGGTCAGTCACCACCCACCTCACGTTCAATCGGGTCAGTCACCACACCACCCACGTGCCTCTCCCTCACAACCCATCCACAGTGTCAGTACTCACCCCCGCCACTCTTCATCACACCCACCCACCCCGTGTCAGTAGTCAACTCACCCCCCACCCACGTGTCAGTTCCAGTCCACCCCCCACCACCACGTCACCCGTCACGTGTCAGTCCATCCCACCCACCCACGTGTCCAGTTCCATGTCACCCCACCCACACCCACGTGTCAGTCAGTTTCACACCATCCAACGTGTCAGTCAGTCACCCACCCCCACGTGTCAGTCAGTCAGTCACCCACCCACGTGTCAGTCAGTCACCACCACCCACGTGTCAGTGCAGTCAGTCACGTGTCAGTAGTCAGTCAACCACCACCCACGTGTCAGTCAGGGTCAAAACCAGTCGTCACACCCACCCATGTGTCAGTCAGTCACCCACCCACCCACCCATGTGTCAGTCAGTCACCCACCCACGCCACGTGTCAGTCATCACCCACGCCACGGTCATCAGTCACCCAACCCCCACGTGTCAGTCAGTCAGTCACCCACCCCCCACCCACGTGTCAGTCAGTCACCCACCCCCCACATGTCAGTCAGTCAAACCAGTCAGTCACCCACCCACGTGTCAGTCGGGTCACCCACCCAGTGTCAGTCAGTCACCCACCCACCCCGTGTCAGTCAGTCAACTGTGTCGTCAGTCACCCAACCCACCCACGTGTCAGTCGTCAGTCATCACCACCCACCCACGTGTCAGTCAGTCACACAACCATCCCGTGTCAGTCAGTCACCCACCCACCCACGTGTCAGTCAGTCCACCCACCACCCACCACGTGTCAGTCACCCCACCCATGTGTCAGTCAGTCACCACCCCCCACCCACGTCGTCAGTCACGTGTCAGTCAGTCATCACCACCCACCCACTGCAGTCGGTCAGTCACCCCCCCCCACGTGTCAGTCAGTCAAGTGTCAGGCAGTCACCCACCCACCCACCAAGTGTCAGGCAGTCACCCACCTACCCAAGTGTCAGGCAGTCACCCACCCACCCAAGTGTCAGGCAGTCAATCACAAGTGTCAGACAGTGACACACCCAATGTGGTGTCAGGGAGCACCCCCCCCACCCAAGTGTCAGGCAGTCAAATGTCAGGCAGTTAAGTATCAGGCAGTCTAGTGTCAGGCAGTCAAGTGTCAGGCAGTCACCCACCCCCCAGTGTCAGGTCAGTCAAGTGTCAGGCATCAATGTCAGGCAGTCACTCACCCACCCAAGTGTCAGGCAGTCACCACCCACCCAGTCAGTCAGTCACGTGTCGTCAGTCAGTCACCCACCACTGTAGCGGTCAGTCACCCACCCCCCCGTGTCAGTCAGTCAGTCACACCAACCATCCACGTTCAGTCAGTCACCCACCCACCCACGTGTCAGTCAGATCACCCACCCACCCACGTGTCAGTCAGTCAAACCAGTCAGTCACCCACCCACGTGTAGTCGCCACCCACCCACCCACGTGTCAGTCAGAGTCACCCACCCACCCACGTGTCAGTAGTCACCCACCCCCCCACGTGTCAGTCAGTCCCCATCACGTGCCGTCAGGTCACCCACCCACGTGTCAGTCAGTCAGTCACCCACCCACGTGTCAGTCAGTCACCCACCACCCACGTGTCAGTAAGTCAGTTCAACGTGTCAGTCAGTCAACCACCCCACCCACGTGTCAGCAGTCAACCAGTCAGTCCCCACCCACGTGTCAGTCAGTCACCCACCCACCATGTGTCTCACAGTCACCCACCCACCCACGTGTCAGTCAGTCACCCACCACGTTCAGTCAGTCCAGTCAGTCCATCAATTGTCAGTCAGTCACCCACCACCCACGTGTCAGTCCAGTCACCCCACTCACACGTGTCAGTCAGTCACACCACCGCACCCACGTGTCAGTCAGTCACCCACCCACGTGTCAGTCAGTCACCCACCCACGTGTCAGTCAGTCACCCACCCACGTGTCAGTCAGTCAGTCAACGTGTCAGTCAGTCACCCACCCACGCACCCACGTGTCAGTCACCCACACACTCACGTGTCAGTCAGTCACCCACCCACGTGTCAGTCAGTCACCCACCCACGTGTCAGTCAGTCACTCACCCACGTGTCAGGCAGTCACCCACCCAAGTGTCAGGCAGTCACCACCCAAGTGTCAGGCAGTCACCCCCCCCACTCAAGTGTCAGGCAGTCAATCCCAAGTGTCAGGCAGTGACACACCCAATGTGTGTCAGGGAGTCACCCACCTACCAACCCAAGTGTCAGGCAGTAACCCACCCACCCAAGTTTCAGGCCGTCACCCACCCACCCATCCAAGTGTCAGGCAGTCACCCACCCAAAACCCAAGTGTCAGGCAGTCAAGCCAAGTGTCAAGCAGTCAGAAAGTGTCAGGCAGTCACCCACCCACCCAAGTGTCAGGCAGTCAGCCACCCACCCAAGTGTCAGGCAGTCACCCACCCACCCAAGTGTCAGGCAGTCAAGTGTCAGGCAGTCACCCACCCAAGTGTCAGGCAGTCACCCACCTACCCAAGTGTCAGGCAGTCACCCACCCACCCAAGTGTCAGGCAGTCATCCCAAGTTCAGACAGTGACACACCCAATGTGTGTCAGGGAGCCACCCCCCCCCCCCACCCAAGTGTCAGGCAGTCAAAGTGTCAGGCAGTCAAGTGTCAGGCAGTCTAGTGTCAGCAGTCAGTGCAGGCAGTCACCCACCCCCCAAGTGTCAGGCAGTCAAGTGTCAGGCCAGTCACCACCCACCCAAGTGTCAGGCAGTCACCACCCCCACACTCACAGTGTCAGGCAGTCAATCCCAAGTGTCAGCATGACACCCCAATGTGTGTCAGGGAGTCACCCACCCACCAACCCAAGTGTCAGGCAGTCAAAGTGTCAGGCAGTCACCCACCCACCCAAGTGTCAGGCAGTCAATCCCAAGTGTCAGACAGTGACACACCCAATGTGTGTCAGGGAGCCACCCCCCCCCCCCCACCCAAGTGTCAGGCAGTCAAAGTGTCAGGCAGTCAAGTGTCAGGCAGTCTAGTGTCAGGCAGTCAAGTGTCAGGCAGTCACCCACCCACCCAAGTGTCAGGCAGTCAAGTGTCAGGCAGTCACTCACCCACCCAAGTGTCAGGCAGTCACCCACCCACTCAAGTGTCAGGCAGTCAATCCCAAGTGTCAGGCAGTGACACACCCAATGTGTGTCAGGGAGTCACCCACCCACCAACCCAAGTGTCAGGCAGTCAAAGTGTCAGGCAGTCACCCACCCACCCAAGTGTCAGGCAGTCAAGCCAAGTGTCAGGAAGTCAACCAACCACCCACCCAAGTGTCAGGCAGTCAAGTGTCAGGCAGTCACCCACCCACCCAAGTGTCAGGCAGTCACCCACCCAAGTGTCAGGCAGTCAAAAAGTGTCAGGCAGTCACCCACCCACCCACCCAAGTGTCAGGCAGTCACCCACCCACCCAAGTGTCAGGCAGTCACCCACCCGCCCAAGTGTCAGGCAGTCATCCACCCACCGACCCAAGTGTCAAGCAGTCAGTCACCCACCCAGCCAAGTGTCAGGCAGTCAGCCACCCAGCCAAGTGTCAGGCAGTCAGTCACCCACCCAGCCAAGTGTCAGGCAGTCAGTCACCCACCCACCCAGCCAAGTGTCAGGCAGTCAGTCCTCTCTCTCTGTCTCTCTCTGTCTGTCTCTCTGTCTCTCTCTCTCTCTCTCTGTCTATCCCTCTCTCTGTGTCTCCCTCTTTCTCTCTGTGTGTCTCCCTCTCTCTCTCCCTGTCTCTCTCTCTGTCTCTGTCCTTTGTCTCTGTCCTCTCTGTTCTGTCTCTCATCTGTCATCTGTCTGTCATCTGTCTCTCTGTTTTTCTCTCTGTCCTCTGTCTCTCTGCCCTCTGTCTCTCTGTCCTCTGTCTGTCTGTTCTGTCTCTCTGTTCTGTCCTCCAGTCACTGTGTCACTGTCTCTCTCTGTCACTCTCTCACTCTCTCTCTCTCTCTCACTGTTTCTCTCTCTGTCACTGTCTCGCTCTGTCACTGTCTCTCTCTGGCACTGTCACTGTCTCTCTCTGGCACTGTCTCTCTCTCTCTGGCACTGTCTCTCTCTCTCTCTGGCACTGTCTCTCTCTCTCTCTCACACTGTCTCTCTCTCTCTCTCTCTGTCTGTCTCTCTGTCACTGTCTGTCTCTCTCTGTCAATGTCTGTCTCTTTGTCTCTCTCTGTCACTGTCAGTCTCTCTCTCTGTCACTGTCAGTCTCTCTCTCTGTCACTGTCAGTCTCTCTCTGTCACTGTCAATCTCTCTCTCTGTCACTGTCAGTCTCTCTCTCTGTCACTGTCAGTCTCTCTCTCTGTCACTGTCAGTCTCTCTCTGTCACTGTCTCTCTCAGTCTCTCTCTCTCTGTCACTGTCTCTCTCTGTCTCTCTCTGTCACTGTCTCTCTCTGTCTCTCTCTGTCTCACTCACTCAGTCTGTCACCCACTCTCTATGTCTTATCTTAACTGCCGTATACCTACACCAAAATAACCTATTCTGCTTTCTTCCAGATCTGACTCTCGTTTCACACGGGAGACATCGGAAGACAGGTAGGGAACACCTCCCCTCCAGTATAGTACCTTGAGGGACTGCGGATCAAGTAAGATCTCAGGTGGGATTGCTGCTTTAAAAATTGTGAAGAGGCGGCATCCTGACACTGGTTAATGGGTTCAGAATCATTCACATTTTTTTGTTCGATTAGTGAGGTCATCCAACACACACACACACACACACGTAACAAGGACTAATGGTAGTAAAGTATAAGTGTAATACAATAAATAAAACAAACAAAAAGAGAAACAGGAGCGCTAATGGTAAACAGCAGATGTAATGGTGGACAAGAATAAACAAACAGCAATAAGTTTGTTATACACTAAAGAGACAGCACAGTATGTAACAATGAGGTTATACTAAATAACTAAAGATGAATAAAAGAACCAAAAAACTTTTGCCTGTGTGGGTGTTGAGAGAAGATGGCCCGGTGTGGCTGTAAACCTGGGCTGTCCATTGTAGCACAAGGTAGGTGTCTCCCCGAATCAATGGTGCTGCACGTATCCTCAGGAGCCGATTCAGGAACCGATGTTGCTGCCACTGCCTCTCCCTTTGCTGCACTCGTCCCTTGGGTGTTCCCACTCGGGGGGTGTCGCGCTGCCGTCTGGGGTTCGGCTGCTGGTATCCAGGCATCCTGCTGGGAGTCAGCTTCCTCCCTCCTGCCACCCCACTACTCACTTCCGTTGTCAGGGGGCGGGCTACCGGATGCTGTGAGCACCCCTCGTTGTGTCCACCCAGTCAGACAGGCTAGAGTCCATTGGTTTATGCAATCTTTAGCTTGACTCTCAGCGGGCATCTACCCACTAGAAAAGCCTCTGGTGTATTAAAAATCAATATTCAATAATCCAACGCGTTTCGGCGTACCTACGCCTTCAGGGATAATACAATAAATAAACTGTTAATGTAAAAAAAAAAAAAAATTGTGTGTCCCTTTTTTTCATTTTCAAAATCTGGTCACCCTATGCTTAACGAGAAATTAGGGCTGAGATGCAAGGAGGGGCAGAAGAGCGTAAAGCTTTAAAAGTGAGGAGGAGAATTGAGTGCGAGATGCAGGATTTGACAGGAAGCCAGGAGAGGGATTTCAGCAGGGGAGATGCAGAGACAGATTTAGGAAAGAGTAGAGTGATTCTAGCAGCAGTGTTTAGGATAGATTGTAGGGGAGACAGGTGAGAGGCAGGAAGACCGGACAGCAGGAGGTTACAGTAATCAAGACGGGAGAGAATGAGGGCCTGAGTCAGAGTTTTAGCAGTTGAGCAACAGAGGAAAGGGCGTATCTTTGTAATATTAAAGAGGAAAAAACAACGGGTTTTAGTTACCTTTTGAATGTGAGAGAGGAGTCGAGTGTGACCCCTAGGCAGCGTGCTTGGGCTACTGGGTGAATGATGGTACTTCCAACAGTAATGTGGAAGGAGGTAGTAGGGCCAGGTTTGGGAGGAAGTATGAGGAGCTCTGTTTTTGCCATGTTAATTTTAAGTTAACGGAGGCCATCCAGGATGATATCGCAGAGAGACATTCAGAAACTTTGGTCTGAACAGCAGGTGTAAGGTCAAGGGTTGAAAAGTAAATTTGTGTGTCGTCAGCATCGAGGTGATATTTGAACCCAAGAGATGCGATTAGGTCACCTAGAGCAGGGGTGCGCACACTGGGGAGTGATTCTTCCGGGGCGCGGCAGCTGCAGAGGCCCGGCGCCCTTACCCAATGCATTTAAATTAAATGCCGGGGGATCGCGCGAGGCCTCTGCAACTCAACTTACTCAACTCGGCTTTGGGACACGTCTCCATGGCAACACGGCATCAAATGACAAAGCATCATTTGACGCCGCACTAAGGTACATGGGGTCGAGCACCAGGGGAGAGCAGACAGGGGGCGCAGCAACAAACATATTAAAAAGCAGGGGTCCCAGTACTGATCCCTGAGATACTCCACTCACGACTTTAGCCCAACCTGAAAATGTTCCATTTATGACAACTCTCTGTTGTCTGTCCTTTAACCAGTTTTTAATCCAGGTGCATATTGTCACAATAGTTTATGACAGGCTGTAATTTACACCAAAAATATATATATAAATATATATATACCTGGGTTTGAACTGGGACGAGACTTAGATATGATAAAATGTAATTTATTCCTTGATAAAGGTGAACACACAAAAATGTACAAATAACAGCAAAATATTGACACTTACTTAAAGATTATGACAAGAAAGCCATCAGGATTACAGACTGGGCCATTTCTTCCATATTTCAGCTGACATCACAGCAAGACAGGCAAAGTTATGAAGCACATGCAGGACATGGAAACATGAAGCCTTTGCATGCAGGCATCAAGACATTACACGAAGACAACGAAGACCATGGGTAAAAGGGTGGCTCTGACTTATATATCATTTTAACCCTTCTTTCCCAGTTGCGGCGCCGAGCCGTCTAGCAAAAGTCCCTTTGAAGCTTTTGAAGCTGAGTTTGGACTTCCATTGTTTCGTGTGAAATGTCACACTTAAACTGGTCAGTTCCTTTGGTCACTTGGGCCAAGCATAAACAATTAGCAGTTTAGCCTTTGATGACCAGGCTATGTAAATTCCCACAGGATGTGTTTCCTGCTTATTACCATAGCAGAATGGAACCAAAATTCCATATCTGCTGTAAATACCTACCTAACGTCATAACTTTAATTCAGTAATACGTACGGGCAGGCGAGACATATTAATACATTCCGTCACACCTGACGGTCCCGGAGAGACCAAACATTACAGTGTAATATTAACATTAAGAGAGATATTAATATCTGGCCTTTAGTAGCTGCTAGGGATACAGTGATTAGACTCCCCAGGGGGGGCTTGGTGTCACGAATACACATAGGTAACTCTTAGCATGTTCAGCCAAGGACATCTCATAATATTCTTATATTTAATAAGGTCACTCATTCTGATTTCCTGCTTTGGGTAGCCCCACCCTTGCCCCCATCAATAAACCCTTTGAAGCAGGCTTTTGGCTTCCATTGTAAGTGTGAAGAACAAACACTCCGTTTCTTGGTTCCTGCCTCCCGCATAAACAATTAGGGCAGTTACCTTTTGGTCACTGGTGCTATGTGTCACACCTAAGGCCCAGACCTCCTGAATCAGAGGCCTTTGTAAGTGTGAGTTATAATGCTCACCCCCACTCTAGTCTTCCTGCAAACAGGTTTAACATACGGTACACTAAAAAAACCTTCTGCTTTCACATTCAACTTCAATTAAGCCTTTTGAAGTCCAGATTTCCTGAAAAGACACAATACCGGGTATTTTTCTAAACTGTAGCTATTAACCCTTAAGTCCCAGTGGTGTGTGTATGCAGACACTATCCAGAAACAATAAAACATGGAGCATTTTCATGTTATAACAAGGGTTAAATCACATTTCTGGCCCAGTTAACCCCTTGTCTCCCTGGCGAGGTTAAAGGGTGGCCAATTGGGGGGTAACCCAGTTAATCCCGGGCCAAACCCTCATGATCGTCATACCTCCCCCGCTCAAGGGGTGCCTGGTACCCCCGCGGCCTCCCCCTGGCCCTGGGATACCACTGGCGCCCTTGACGCACTCAATACGTCCTGAGGGATTGGCCTGGCAAAATTGTCCTCCGGCAATGACCAGTACACAGTGGATTGTAAAGTCCAGATCCTGCAAAGCCGGGCTCCACCGTGGCCGCCAGGCCTTCTCCTTTGCCTCCCTCTGCCCCCCACCCAGTGCCTTGTGAACCAAGTCCATGGTGAAGGGGCCCCTGTGCAGACTATGCTGCACATTGCCCAGAGACTGGCATGTCGCTGCACCAACAGGAGACCAGCTATCCAGCACAGACCGTCGCTTTTCTGTCAACCAAGTCTGGGAAAGGGTTATGTCACTATTCTGTAGGGACCCTACCTGCCCTGGCTCTGTGCCAACCTGTAGCTGCTCCGCTATACTCCTGACTCTCCTCCCTGGCTGCCTATCTACCCACAGCCCCTCCTTTGGGAACCCTAGGGAATCTGTCAGGGGGGTCACTCCTGGCCAGTCAGGACAAGGGACCTTCTGCCTACCTAGCCCATCCCTAGCTTCTGCCAGCTGCCTGACACCCCACTGACCTATAGCTTTCACTGCTCCCCAGTGTCTCTCTGCCTAGCCTCCCCGAGGCCAGCACCTCAGCCCCTGCTGATGACTCCTGCTGTTACCTCCCTGCAGCCACCCCGACTCCTCCCCTCCTGGGCAATCCTAACCCAGACCATGGAACTACCTGAGTGCACCTAACCTCCCTGACCTTGTCTCCCCCTTACCAGGATGAGCTCAGGGGATCTCTCCAGATGCAACCGCCTTAGCTCTTCACTGGCAGGTATCTGTGGGTGGCACAAACTGGCCACTGCCCATTAACCCCAGCCCATAAGCTAGGCTGTGAAACAGGGGGTGCTGATCTGAGAAACACCCCTGGGCTCTGCCAGGGGTAATGGGGTACTCTAGCTGCACTACCTGCTGCCTCCCTCACCCCGGTTCTCCCTAGCTAATCCTAACCTGATCCTATGGGACACGCTGAGTGAGGCCCTCCTCCTGACACGTCTCCCCCTTACCCGGGATATGAGCTCAGGGTTGCTGGTTGCAGATGCACCCACCTTAGCTCCTGGCGTGGCAGATAATCTGGGGGTTGGGTGAACTGTGCAACAACCACTTGATACTCCAGCCCATAGCAAGGCTGAAACGGTGGCTCTTAACTGAGAGTCCCCTTGTGCTACCGCCCAGGTAATGGAAGCGCCTGGCCCCCTACAAGCTGCCCTTCCTTCCCCTCCCCTGAGAACTGTGTGCTGGCTACCTACCTGCAGCCTCCCCTCACTCCGCTTCCCCTAGCTAATCCTAACCTGGACCCTAGGGACACCTGAGTGAGGCATCTCCCTGACACTGTCTCCCCCTTACCAGGGATGAGCTCAGGGTTGCTTGGTGAGATTGCACCCCACCTTAGCTCCTGGCTGGCAGGTAATCTGGGAGGGTGGGGGCGTGGTCTAACTGTGCCACAACCCTGCTAACCTCCAGCCATAGCAAGGCTCGCAACATGGGGGCTCTTAACTGAGAGTCCCCTTGCTGCTCCGCCAGGGTAATGGGGGAAATCTGGCTGGTACAAGCTGCCCTTCTTCCCCTCCCCTGGTAACCCCATCTCCTGCAACCCCGGTCACCCCATAGTGAAACAACAGGGTACAGTCTTAGGGAACATAGTCAGAGTCAGTCTGCGACTTGGTCTGGCTACCTTGCTGGTCCCGCAGAGGACCGCCGCCTTCGTGTGGTCCCAATTGCAGGGGGAATGGAGTGGCCGCCGCCGGCACCATCTGGACTGGGCAGCACCGGGCCGCTGCCGCAACAGCGCCGGGTTGGGTACAGGTACAACGGTGCAGGACAAGGGTCCCCCAGGTCTTTGTGGAGAAAACCACGCTCCATGCAAACGGTTTAAAATAACCTCTCTCCCGCAAACCGTCCCTCCCCCCACAATAAAATTGCAGGATGCCGGCGATGGCGGCTTCTTCTTCTGCCGCCGTCCGGCGATCCGGTGGATGGCCGATGCTCTCGCCGCTGTTTGCTGGTGCAGCCCGTCAGGTCTCCCAGGAGACGTTCCGAGGAGGTTGTTCGCCCCGGCCTGGGCGGGAGCCATCAGAGGATGGCTAACTGGGTCATCTTTTCCGCAAGCATTCGTGAGCTTGGCCCTGATGGGGGTTCTTCTCTTTCTGATTCCGCGACGGTCGGGCACTGGGCATATTGTGGCCCATTTGTTGGCAGGTGCCGCAGAGCTGCCGGTGCTTCTCCGGCCATCCGTGTTTCCTGTGTACTAACCCCAGCAAGGGGCAACGAGTTCCCAGAGCGGAGTTGCTGGAGAACCGGGCTCTTAGAGGGGATAAGCGGGTTCGATTGCATCATTGCCAGATTCAGATGCTCGCCGCTCTGCGGGGAGCATCTTCCCTCGGCAAAACACTAAGGGCCAGCATGTTCTCGGGTAAATGGATCTGGCCGCCGCAACGGCCAATACTTCTCCTGGTCTGCAAGATTTCCATGGTATCCGAGACCACCCGCTCCCTCACAAGTCTCTGCCGTCTCAGAGCTGGGTCCATTCCTGCTCTCCGGGGTCGGTTTGATGTTACAGCGGGCTGCAGCTGTGGATCTTAGCTCAGCTGCGGGTTTCATGCACACCCATTGCTGTCTCTCTCTCAGCCTTGCTGACTGCTGGTCCCCACGCCGACTTGATGCACTCCTCTGGTCTCGGTGCCCGGCTTCCAGTAAGAGTGGCATGGCGGCCACTTGTGTTCTGGAGGCAATGTCTCACAAGTATGGGGAACAGTGAGGAGGTGCCATTCTTGTGTTATAGTGTTGCTAACATTGTGTGTTCAATATTTTAGTCCCCAGGAACTTGCAATTACCATCAAGTTCCCACTGGATCACAGTACCCCGCCAGAATTACTGTAATCCAGGTCCATTCAGTCCTTCGCCAGCTGCCACAGTCTAATACAAGCTTGTCACGTGGTAGCTTGTGACCAGGCTTGTAATTTACACACCAAAAATAATATAATATATATATCTGGGTTTGAACTGGGACGAGACTTAGATATGATAATGTAATTTATTCCTGATAAAGGTGAACACACAAAAATGTACAAATAACAAGCAAAATATTGACATACTTAAAGATTATGACAAGAAAGCCATCAGGATTACAGACTGGGCCATTTCTTCCATATTCAGCGGACATCAAAGCAAGACAGGCAAAGTTTGAAGCACATGCAGGACATGGAAACATGAAGCCTTTGCATGCAGGCATCAAGACATTGACACGAAGACAACGAAGACCATGGGTAAAAGGGTGGCTCTGAATATATCAATTTAACCCTTCTTTCCCAGTTGCGGCGCCGAGCGTCTAGCAAAAGTCCCTTTGAAGCTTTTGAAGCTGAGTTTGGACTTCCATTGTTTCGTGTGAAATGTCACACTTAAACTGGTCAGTTCCTTTGGTCACTTGGGCCAAGCATAAACAATTAGCAGTTTAGCCTTTGATGACCAGGCTATGTAAATTCCCACAGGATGTGTGTTCCTGCTTATTACCATAGACGAATGGAACCAAAATTCCATATTTGCTGTAAATACCTACCTAACGTCATAACTTTAATTCAGTAATACGTACGGGCAGGCGAGACATATTAATACATTCCGTCACACATTGACGGTCCCGGACAGAGACCAAACATTACGTGTAATATTAACATTAAGAGAGATATTAATATCTGGCCTTTAGTAGCTGCTAGGGATACAGTGATTAGACTCCCCAGGGGGGGCTTGGTGTCACGAATACACATAGGTAACTCTAGCATGTTCAGCCAAGGACATCTCATAATATTCTTTTTAATAAGGTTACTCATTCTGATTCCTGCTTTGGGTAGCCCCACCTTGCCCCCATCAATAAAAACCCTTTGAAGCGGCTTTTGGCTCCATTGTAAGTGTGAAGAACAAACACTCCGTCTTTGGTCCTGCCTCCCGCATAAACAATAGGGCAGTTACCTTTGGTCACTGGTGCTATGTGTCACACTAAGCCCAGACCTCCTGAATCAGAGGCCTTTGTAAGTGTGAGTTATATGCTACCCCCACTTAGCTTCCTGCAAACAGGTATTAACATACTGTACACTAAAAAAAACTTTGCTTTCACATTCAACTTCAATTAAGCCTTTGAAGTCCAGATTTCCTGAAAAGACACAACCGGGGTATTTTCTTAACTGTAGCTTAAACCCTTAAGTCCCAGTGGTGTGGTATGCAGACACTGATCCAGAAACATAAAACATGGTTGGAAAAGGGGAGGGAATAAGCATTTTCATGTTATAACAAGGGTTAAATCACATTTCTGGGCCTCACCCCCGTTAACCCCTTGTCTCCCTGGCGAGGTTAAAGGGTGGCCAATTGGGGGGTAACCCCGTTAATCCCGGGCCAAACCCTCACGATCGTCACACATATATTATTACTGAGTCCAATTTTCTTTATTTTGTACATCAACCTCTTGTGTGAAACCGTATCAAAAGCCTTTGCAAAATCTAAGTAGACCACATCAACTGCATTACCCTGGTCTACATTCCTACTTACCTCCTCAAAGAAACAAATAAGGTTAGTTTGGCAAGATCTATCCTTCATAAATCCATGCTGACTATTACTAATAATTTTATTTTCCATTAGGTATTCCTGAATATTAACCCATTTTAAACCTTCAAGTAGTTTCCGCACTATTGAAGTCAGGCTTACAGGTCTGTAATTTCCCGGTTGTGATCTAGCTGCCTTTTTAAATATAGCCACCACATCTGCTTTACGCCAATCTTGTGGTACTGAGCCTGTGGAAATGGAGTCCTTGAATATTAAATATAATGGTTTGGCTATTACTGAGCTTAACTCGTTGAGAACTCTTGGATGTATGCCATCGGGGCCAGGAGCCTTATTTACTTTAATTTTTTCAAGTCGCTTATGAACTTCTTCCTCAGTTAACCAATTGTTCATTAATATGGAGGTTGTGGCTTCCTCCTGCGGCACTACTATTGAACTTGAATCTTCCCTGGTAAACACAGAGGCAAAGAATTTGTTTAATACCGCAGCTTTTTCCTTATCTCCAATAATCTGCCTACCCATCTCACACTGAAAGGGTCCTATATTTTCTTTTCTCGTTTTTTTGTTATTAAGGTACTTAAAGAACTTTTTAGGGTTTACCTTACTTTCTATTGCAATCCTTTTTTCATTATCCATTTTTGCTAATTTGATTGCCCTTTTGCAATTTTTGTTATATTCCTTATAATTCTGATACGATGTCTCTGTCCCTTCTGATTTAAAGAATCTTAACGCCTTCCTCTTCTTGTCCATTTCCTCCCCTACCTGTTTATTTAGCCACATTTGGTTTTGACTTATTTCTTTTATACTTATTACCCAAGGGTATACACTGATAAATGTGATTTTCTAACAATGTTTTAAAGACTGGCCATTTATCTTCTACATTTTTCCCTGCAAAAACATCATCCCATTGTATTACTACTAGATTAGGCCTCAGTTTATTAAAATCTGCCTTTCTAAAGTTTAAGGTCTTTGTTGAACCCAAGAAATCTATTTTTTGATAATTTATTTCAAATGAGACCATGTTATGATCACTGTTACCCAAATGTTCCAGGACTTGAATATTTTTTATTACTTCTACATTGTTTGATATGACCAAATCCAGTATTGCTCCTCTCCTGGTTGGTTCCTCAATAATTTGGGTCATATAATTGTCTTTAAGCACCCCCAAAAACCTGTTACCTTTTGTTGTAATGCTAATCTCATTGCCCAGTCTATGTCTGGATAACTAAAATCCCCCATTATGCAAATATGACCCAGTTTTGATGCCTTCTCCATTTGCAAAAGTATTTTAGCTTCCTCAATCTCACAGATATTTGGTGGTTTATAGCATATTCCCACAAACATTTTCTTTATACTTTTACCTCCACTGCTAATTTCTATCCACAAAGTCTCTACATTTTCATCATTCCCTTCATAAAAATCATCCCTTATAATAGGTTTTAGATCCGATTTCACATATACACATACTCCACCTCCCCTTCTATTTGTTCGATATTTCCGAAAAAGGGAATAACCTTCTAAATTAACTGTCCAGTCATGACTTTCCTCCCACCATTTTTCAGTAATGCCTATGATATCATACTGCTCCCTTGCAGCTATTAATTCAAGCTCTCCCATTTTATCTGTCAGGCTTCTTGCATTAGCAAGCATGCATTTCAGGTTTTTTTCAGCCTGTACTACTATCTTATCTGCTCCTTCCTTTCTGCGCCCACTTTGTTTAGTCTTTAGAAGTTTTCTAGTATTATCTGTATTTACTATGGGTGTCTCACTGCTTGTCAAACTCACACTTGCCCCATTCTACCTCCATACCACCTTGTATCCTCCTCTATTCCCAGGACATACTTGAAAACGAGAGGTAACTCTCAATGTATTACTTCCTGGTAAAGTATTTTATAAAGAAATAAATAAATAAATTCCATTTAGTTCATTATCTGTTTCACTCCCTCCCCCCTCCATCCTAGTTTAAAATCTCCTCCAACCTTTTTAGCATTCTCCCCCCTAGCACAGAAGATCCCTCTTCATTGAGGTTCAATCCGTCCCTAGAATATAGATGGCACCTCTCAGAAAAGGAGTCCCAGTGCTCTAAAAACCCAAACCCCTCCTTCCTGCACCACTTTCTTAGCAATGCATTAACCTCCCTGATCTCTGACTGTCTCCCTGTGGTAGCGCGTGGCACTGGTAGTATTTCAGAAAATACTACCTTGGAGGTCCTTGCCTTAAGCTTTTGGCCTAGATCCCTGTAATCATTTTTTAGGACCCTCCATCTTTCTCTAACTTTGTCATTGGTGCCAACGTGTACCAAGACCGCCGGGTCAATTCCAGCCCCCCCCCCAACAATCTGTCTACCCGATCCGCAATGTGCCGAACCCGAGCACCCGGGAGACAACAAACTGTTCGGTTCATGCGGTCACGGCAACAGATTACCCTATCTACCTTCCTAATAATGAAGTCCCCTACTACCACAATCTATCTGAGCATCCTGAGTCCCCACTGTGCTGGAGGAACTATTCCCCTGGCTGCTAGAGGAATTAGTCTCCCCCAGCCTTGCCATTTCTGTGACACGTTAGTGTGTCAGCTGCAGTGTGTAGGTCTGTTGCGCAAAACCTCTGAGCAGTGCGCAAACTGGGGCCGTTGGGGGGTGCAGGATTATTTCGGGGGGGCGCGGGCGGTCAGGGCCGCCAACAGGCGGTTTGCCGGGCCGTGCGCCGTCCCCTCGGGAAATAAACATCCCCCCACCTGATTGGTTGGCGCGCAGCCAATCTCTATCCGAGCTGCACAGTGAGGAGGCGCCTTTTCCTGCATGGAGCGAGTAGGGTAAATACAGCTCCATGCCCTCATTAGCTCTGATTTGCCCCTCCCGGTCCGATTTGCCCCCCCATGTTTGATTTGGCCCCCCTGGTCTGATTTGCCCCCCCCGGTCCGATTAGGCCCCCCCTTGTCCCATTTGCCCCCCCGGTCCGATTTGGCCCCCCCATGTCTGAATTGACAAAAAAGGGCGAGGGGGCAAAAAACCTAAGAGAAAAGAGTTGGAAAATGAAAGAACGGCGGGTAAAAAAACTGAATAAGAGGGGCGGCGGGGAAAAAATAAAATCGGATCGGCGGAAAAAATAGCAAGATTGTTGAACCAACCAGGCTATTGATTTGGAAAACACCCACCAAACCTGCTCAGATTTGCACCCCTAGGTGTTTCAGATTTTGCACACCCTGCCTCAGATTTCTGCCCCCCGCTCCGATTTTGCCCCCCCCGCTCCGATTTTGCCCCCCCCCTGCTCTGATTTTGCCGCCCCTGCTCCAATTTTGCACCCCCTGCTCCGATTGGCCCCCCGTGTGTCCGATCCCCATTTGTGGTGTGTTTGTGTGGTGAGAGGGTTAAAAGTGGTGTGTGGGTGAGAGAGAGAGAGATGGAGAGAGAGAGAGAGAGTGTGTAAGGGTGTGTGTGGGTGTGTGGTGTGGTGTGTGTGTGTGTGTTGTCCACGGCTGTGTCGCCACAAACCTGGGTCGGACCGCGTGGCTGGTGAGGTGGGGTTGTAAAAGCACCGACCTTAGACCGCGCAGGAGCGATCCGGATACGCAGTTCGTAGTCGTACGTAGCAGGATCAGGATAGGAGAAGACAGCATCGTCGGTGGACACACCAGGGTCAGGACTGGAGACATCAGGGTAAACGTTGTTCAAGCATAGGAGTTCGGCAACAGGTTAGTCAGGAGAGCCCGCTTCAGCTTAGGAGCGCGGGAGTGGCTTCTGCATGTGCGGCGACCATGGCCCATGGTACTGGTCTCAGGAGGTGGTAGGCAGACCAGAGCAGCACACCGCCTAGCTGCACTGGTAAACCAGTGCTTCAGCGCAAGGTCCTGAGGGGCTGGGAAAATCTCCGTTTCAGAGCGAGGAACCAGGACACGGCCTCTGCAATAGGGAAAGAGCAGCAGGCCCCAGGAACCAGGAAGCTGAAGAAACCACAGGGAAACCCTCGCTTCAGCACAGGCGAAAGGAAAAGACCGCTGTGTGAATATAGCAGCGGTCACAGGAAACAAGGAGCTGAAGTACAAGGAGAGTACTCAGCTTCAGCACAGGAAACAGGAAGTGACCGCTGCATGAGACTAGCAGCGGTCACAGGAACCAGGGAGCTGAAGACAACAAGGAGAGTACTCCGCTTCAGCACAGGAACAGACAGACCGCTGCGTGACACTAGCAGCCGGTCTCAGGAACCAAGGAGACAGACAAGAAAAGGCTTATGGCAGAAAAACGAGACATCCAGGAAGGACTAATGCTCGGAACGGGAGCATTGTGGGAGAAAAGAGAGACTAAAGGTCAGAGAACCAATGGCAGAAGGGGGCGTGTGGCAGTATTGCTTTGGTGAGTGAATCCAGGCTGCAGTTAATATATCAGGGGAAGTGTTCCAGGAATGAACAGGTCTGCTGGGAAAGTCAAAAGTAAACCGAGGACGAGGATTTTAAAGTGTGTGTGTGTGTGTGTGTGTGTGTGTGTGTGTGGTGTGTGTGTGTGGTGTGTGTGTGTGGAGTGTGTGTGTGGGTGTGTGGGGTGTGAGTGTGTGGAGTGTGGGGTGTGTGTGTAAGAGTGTGGTGTGTTTGTGTGTGTGGTGGTGTGTGTGGCTGTGTGGTTGTGTGTGTGTGTGTGTGTGTGTGTGTGTGTGTGTCTGTGTGTCTGTGTGTGTGTGTGTGTGTGTGTGTGTGTGTGTAAGAGTGTGTGTGAGTAAGAGTGTGTGTGAGTATGTAAGAGTGTGTGTGTGTGAGAGAGAGTGTGTGTAAGAGTGTGTGAGTGTAAGATTGTGTGAGTGTGTGAATGAATACAGACACCAATCCACAGTCTTTCATAGTCACCCAACCACGCACCCCAGTGTCTGTCACCCACCCTCTCTCTCTGTCACCCACCCTCTCTCTCTGTCACCTACTCTCTCTCTCTTTTACCCACCCTCTCTCGCTGTCACCCACCCTCTCTCTTTGTGGTTGGCCAGCTTATGTTTGCCAGGGATCCCTAAATTGCATAGAAGAACTGCGTCTCGGGCCGAAGTTCCCGATAGCGGACTTTGTGATCATACCTTATTTTGTTATTGTCATTTAACTGAGCCTTGGCCCTTTCCGCTAACTGATAGGCACGGTGAAGGCTGTCTTTAAGCCGTTTTACATAGCGGTAGTGAGCCACATTGGGTACCCCATCAGGAGATACCCTTAGGCGGATGTCTACGGGCAGCCATGCCTCTCGGCCGAACATCATAAAGTATGGCGTATACCCCGTAGATTCATGCCGAGTGCAATTGTATGCGTGCACCAGTGCTTCGACGTGCTTGCTCCATTCTCACTTTTGAGAACCTGTTAAGGTGCCTAGCACATCTAACAATGTCCGATTAAATCTTTCAGGTCGCACATCTCCCTCAGGATGATAGGGAGTGATCCTAGACTTCTGAATGTTTAACAGCTTGAGCAACTCTTTGATAAGCTTGCTCTCGTAGTCCCGTCCCTGAGCGGAGTGCATCCGATTTGGCAGACCGTAGTGCACAAAATACTTTCCCCACAGTACTTTGGCCAGTGTAAAAGCTTTCTGATCTTTCGTCGGAAACGCTTGGGAGTAGCGGATGTACTGTAGTGATCTGTCACTATACATAAGAAATCCATGCAGACTAAGTCCATTGGGCCAGAGCTTTTGAGATGACCCATTGGGGCCGCACGGGTGGGCAGTGTTTTTCTTTGGATGCATCGTAGGCATTTCCTGCAATGCCGTTCTATGGACTCCCGCATTTTGGGCCAGAAGAATCGGTCTCGTATTAATCCAAAAGTCTTATCTAACCCCAAGTGTCCGTGATCATCATGCAAGGATCGTAAGACATGGTACTGCATACTTCGAGGTAGGACCAGCTGTCGTCGGTCAGGATGATTATGGTAGGGGACGATCCGATAGAGTAGACTCTCTATTTTGAATTTGTCCAATTCTCTCATGAGGATGGCAACAGTGTCGGGGGGGGGGCCTTTTACCAAGGATGGATTATTCTGATGTAGAGCCTCACGGATAGCGTTAGCCACTGGATCGTTTATCTGCGCCATCACTATCTCCTTCCACGTCAGGAGAGTGTTCGGGAATATTTCCAGACCGTCTGAACTACAGTAGGTGGCGGGAAGGGCCTGTGGGCGGCATCCCAAGGAATCGGCTAGTCTCAACTCAGAGAACGTGACTTTGTCGTCCACTATCGCCGCGGTGGAACACATTGCCTTCATCCCTGGCTCAGGGATCTCTTCCCAGGGACCATCATCTGACATCATACTCAGCCCGGGTCTCCTAGATAGGGCGTCAGCGCCTATGTTCAGAGGTCCGGGTTTATATTTCAAAGTGAACTGGTAGTTGGATAAGGCGGCCAACCACCTGTGACCAGTGGCATCCAATTTGGCTGACGTTAGAATGTAAGTCAATGGATTGTTGTCCGTTCTCACTTCGAAGGAGTCCCCGTACCAATAGTCGTGGAGCTTTTCCACTACGGCCCACTAGAGGGCGAGGAACTCCAATTTGTGAACCCGATAGTTCTTCTATATAGGAGTTAAGCTTCGACTCACATAGGCCACTGGACGCAGGCCAGCAGGATACTTCTGGTGTAGCACGGCTCCCAGCCCGTTGAAACTAGCATCCACGTGTAGAACGTAATGTTTCTCGGGTCGGCATAAGCCAGGACCGGGGCTTCCGTCAGGCGTTTCTTAAGTCCGGTGAAGGTCTGTCCGCAGGCAGATGTCCACCTGTAACCAAAGGGTGTTCTCGGAGATGTAGCTTTCTGCCGAGGCTCCTCGGATAAACCTTGAGTAGACTATTGAGAACCTTGGCTTTACTTGAGTATCCTTCTACGAAGCGGCGGTAGTAGCCGCAAAACCCTAAGAAGGATCTCAACTCCATTACATTGTCTGGTCTCGGACAGTTCACCACGGCTTCTACCTTGGCGGGATCGGTGGCCACTCCATCTGCGGACACTATGTGACCCACGTAGTTGACGGACGTTCGGCAGAACTGGCACTTATCTAGGGATAACTTCATGCCTTCTTTGCTTAATCTATCCAACACCTTCATGAGACTTGCCTCATGTTCTTCGAGGGTTTTTCCAAACACGATTATGTCATCCAGGTAGACCAGACACTCGCGAGGGTTCATATCCCCAATCGTCTTTTCCATCAGCCTCTGGAAAGTCGCTGGAACACCACAAATACCTTGAGGCATTCGGCTAAACTGATAGAACATGAGAGGGCAGACGAACCCCGTCTTCTCCTGATCTTCAGAGCTCATGGGGACCTGGTAGTACCCAGATCAAAGGTCCAGCACGCTGAACCACTGGCTTACCGTCAGCACGTTGATGATCTCCTCTATCCGCGGCAGAGTATACTGATCAGGGATGGTATGATGGTTTAGAGTTCGATAGTCCACGCACAGACGGATGGACCCATTCTTCTTTCTTACCACCACTATTGGGGAGGCGTAGGGACTTCGAGATTCGGTCACTATGCCGGCTGTCTCTATCTCGTTTATGACGTTTCTTACGTCTTCCACATCTCTGGGACCAATACACCGGGAGCGCTCCTGGAATGGCGTGGTGTCGTTCAGACGAATCGTGTGCTCGGCGTTTCTGCAATAGCCCACATCCATCTCACTAGTGGAGAACCCTTCTCGGCATTCTTCCAGCTGAGCACTTAGCCATTTCTTCCAGTTTTCAGGCAGAGCCGAGTCCATGAAATCAAACTGTAGTCGATCAGACTCTTCTCATGCAGTAGCGGCCTTCACATGCGCCCCTCCAAGGATCAGCAGTGGGTCTTACACGTGCAGCCAATGGATCTTTCAAGGAGTCAGAGAGGCCATGCCAGAAGGCTGCAGTTAAAGCCTCGTTGTTCCAACCGGTTTCCGCGGCAATAGTCCAAAATTCAATAGCGTACTTCGCAACGGTCCGGTGGCCCTGGGTGATGTGGAAAAGAGAAGAGGCCGCAGTAGCCTCGCGGCCAGGAGTGTCAAAAACCTGCTGAAACTGAAAAAAATAAAGTTCTGCGTGAGTTCAGGCATTAACTCCCAGATAGGAGATGCCCAGGCCAATGCGTCTCCGGTTAGCAATGCAATGATCTATCGGTAAGGAAGCGAGAAGGGGTTAATTCAAAGTGGATGTCACATTGGATTAGAAAGCCTCGGCATCCTATGGGTTCACCCGCATACCGATTGGGTGTCGGAAGACGTGGTTCCTGGGGTATGTTTCCCACTAGAGTAGCAGCAGTTGTGGTCAGGCCCACCTCAGGAGGGTCAATGTTTGTTGGGCTGAACATACTGTAACGCTTGTGCGAGCCCACAAGCAAGACCTGACCCCGGCACTGAGGTGGGAAGGACTGTGCCACACACCCACAGTAGCGGGGGCGAGCCCAGAAGGTGTTTGTAGCGTTGCTGGGTCTGGGTATGTAGAAAGGGTTAATCCAATACTTGCAGGGGTCCGAGGGTTGGAGAGGTACTCGTAGTTGAAATCCGTAAGCCAGGGTTCAAGAGCCAAAGAGAATCCAAATGCAAAGCCAGGTCGGTACACGAGAGGTTAACTGCAGAGAACAAGACAAGACTAGGCTGGTCAAGACAGGCACACGCAAAGTCTACACAAAGCTATGTTCAGCAAGGTATGACAGGAAGAGGCAGTTCTTTATAGGAGACAGGAACCAGTAGGAGAGGGGGCGGAGTGGAGGCGGAGCCTCTGCAGATACCAAGGATAGGCTGCAGGAGACAAGGGCTCACAGCAATCTTGACACGCAGCTGGGGCTCGTTGCGCAACGTCACGCGTGCACGCCGCGCGCAGCGGAGGCGCGGCGTGATGGAGGGGGCGGAGCTAAGGTCTGTGACCTGGTAGAAGAGGAGCTGGTGCGCACGCGCTCTGTAAACAGAGCGGGGGTGCGCGCACCAACGGGGGGCGGATCGGAGGCCCAGCCGCTGCAGTACTGTTATGTAGAGAGGAGGAACCGCGCCACAAGGGACGCAATCCCCGAATCCTCACACTGTGCCAGAGTGTTATCTCTTAATAAAATAGGCCAATACTTCTTTATAGTATGTCTAAAACATGGTGCCATTTGATTATGTTGAGTGACAAAGGCTATATGTTCATCCCCACTGGATCTAGATTTTTTATGATACTCCAAAAGGGCAGATCTGTCGATTAAATCCACCTGTCCCATAACATGATCGAGCAGGTTATTTTCTCTGAATACATTTTTGTTTCAGCTCTTTTGCCTGACACGCAAATGTCCGAGGATCAGAACAGTTACGCTTCAGGCGGACAAACTGCCCCTTGGGTATGTTTCTAATCCACTGGGAATTATAATGGCTATCTGCCATTAGATTGTTATTGGCCTGGACAGGTTTAAAGAAGGTCTTTGTTTGAATTATATTGTTAACAATATATAGATTCAGATCTCAAAAGTTGATCTGTTGTTCATCAGAATGACATGTAAATTTTAAATTTCTGTCATTGTTGTTAAGGTATAAGATGAACTCATCTAATAATTGAGAACCCCCAGACCAAATAAACACCACAATGTCGATGTAGCGACACCATAGCACCAAATTTGCACCAAGTGGGCAGTTGTTCCATATATAATCCTCTTCCCACATGCCCATGAAGAGGTTGGCATAACTTGGTGCAAATTTCGTGCCCATGGCTGTCCCACATACCTGTAGACAAAATTGTGAATCAAAACAGAAATAGTTGTGAGTGAGAATGTGACGAATACTTTCTAACAGAAACTGTTTCAAACCTGGTGTCATATCAGTGTCAGAATCTGCTGAAGCGCCTGCCTAGCGCTACAGAGGATCGCAGAAGAGAGGATCCCCATCGGCTGCTGTATGCGCAAAGAGGCTGTTGAGAGTGGCGTCCACCCGACACTGAAGCAAGGCAACCGGTATCCACGAGGGCGGACTTCGTACCACGTACATTGTATTGGGGGCAAATGTGAGTGGCCTTTTTTCTGTGAATGTACCCACTAAATTATTCCCATTAACACCCTGCACTAAGTCCGTTTTTCTTGTGTGCATACCTTGTTTATATGTTCATCTTGGAGCTGATACGAGATTCAGTTTGACAACCACAGCAATCAAATATCCCACCTGCATGAAAGAGGCCGCCCGGTGGGGCACATTGCTGGCTTTATCTTTTGAAAGTGTGAGTGTTCACTTTATAGGTGTTATTACCACATACAGGCATACCCCGCTTTAAGGACACTCACTTTAAGTACACTCGCGAGCAAGGACATATCGCCCAATAGGCAAACGGCAGCTCTCGCATGCGCCTGTCAGCACGTCCTGAACAGCAATACCGGCTTCCTACCTGTACCGAAGCTGTGCGCAAGCGGGGAGACTATAGAGCCCGTTACACATGCGTTATTTACATCAGCTATGCACGTATATAACGATTGCCGTACAGTACATGCATCGATAAGTGGAAAAAAGGTAGTGCTTCACATTAAGTACATTTTCGCTTTACATACATGCTCCGGTCCCATTGCGTACGTTAATGCGGGGTATGCCTGTATTTCGTTTTTTTGATGCATTATTGCACTATGTATTTTTTTCTTCACTTTTTTCCACATTTCTAATGGTTCCTGAGCTCCCCGCTTCTGTCTGCAACGTGTAACAGGCTGCTGCCATAGGACATTTTCTGATGGTCAAGGACATTTGTTTGCTGCTGTTTTCCCACAACCAAGTTGCTGCCGACGTTTACCCGCCAGTCACCTCGCTGCAGGGACATCTCGCCACCAATGTAAACCCCTAACCGTATCCCTTACCCCAAAACCCCCTAATCTTAACCCCTAATACTAATGCTACCCCCTACACTAAAAACCGTACCCCCTTACCCTAAAACACCTTACCCTAAAACCCCTTACCCTAAAACCACTTACCTAATCCCCTACCCTAAATCCCTTACCCTAAAACCCTTACCCTAAAATCCCTTACCCTAAACACTTTACCCTAATCCCCTTCCATAAACCCCTTCCCCTAATCCCCTTAACCCTTTACCCTAAAACCCTTTAACTTAAACCCCTTACCCTAAACCCCTTAACCTAAAACCCTTTAATTTAAAACCCTTTACCCTAAACCCCTTATCCTAAACCCCCTTACCCTAAACCCCCTACAATAAATCCCTTACCCTAAACTTCTTACCCTAAAACCCCCCAACCTTAACCCCTAGCCCAGGGGTCTCCAAACCTGTCCTCAAGAGCCGCACACAGGCCGCTTTTATGCATATCCCAATTTTAGCACAGGCGGCTCAGTGCTTGACTGAGCCACTGATTGAGCCACCTGTGCTGAAACAGGAATATCCATACAAGCCGGCCTGTGTGCGGCTCTTAAGGACAGGTTTGCAGACCCCTGGGCTAGCCCCATAAACCCCTTAAGTTAACTTATCTTATTGGCGGAACAGCCAGCATCTGAGTGTCCAGCGGCCGCAGCGTAGGGTCCCTCGGTGGCCAAACTCTGGCGCTGACTTGGTCGCAGCAAAAAAAGGGCAGCACCAAATGTCCCTGTGACAGGGTGAATGAACGTCACCAGCTATATGCCTGGCAGACGTATGTGTAGGTATGCAGTGCAGCAGTGACAAGGTTAACTTTCAGCTGGGAAGCTCCTGACAATTAGAGTGGTCCCAGCTGCATAATCAAGGTGTTTTAAAACCCCCAGGCTGTACACACATGCAGGCTAGCTGGTCAAGAGATAGGACTGAAATGCTGAAGTAAGATTACTGCTATAAGCTCTGTTTTCAAAGTACATGTTTGATGAACTGTCTCTGTCCTGCATGCTGAAGAGAAGCTGTTTTGTTTTTTGTATGCTGAAAAGAAGTTATTTTGTTTTTGTGTGCTGTATTTTTTAAGGCTCAATAAATACGCCTTATCAAGAGAACCCGCGTGTGTGGTTGCATGTACCCTGCAACAGTCCCATTCAGATTTTCTGATGGACGACGTTGCGGCTTCATATTGGCCCTCGTGACACAAGGGATTTAACTCTGTAAGAGATGTGTGCAGAGGTACATATAATGGAGACTGATTTGGGTGAAATTATATCTTGGCTTTATTACACCTGTTTGTTTATCCAGGCAAAACATACAAAAACAACAAAATAACAAACCCCTATCCCTTTGTAAGGGCTAACTTACTTCCCCAGACCCTATCTGCAGGACTGGATGGATATTCCCATTACCAGCCTATCACCCCAAAGTCTCAGGAAGTACATTAAGCAGGTGGCTCTCCATGTCAGCCCAAATGTGTGCTAAGGAATCCCTCTCCTGTGTCTCACATGAGGCTTTTTACAGAGCTCTCATTAGTCCAGGTGGAGACTAGTTAATTGAGTGCCCGGCAATTAACTATCTCTCTGCTGGATTCTCAGAGCTCTGAGGCTGCTTTATTTAATCAGGGATAAGTCCCTGTTACAAACCCTCTAAGTAGTTTTCCCTGTAGGGGACAATACTGACGGCACCTTCCCTGGTAAATATCTCGGGAACCAGAGGATCCCCAGATCCGAAAAGAATGAGATTTATCTCCGGAGACCCCCTGCTTGCTATACAAGGGAGGGAGGGGCGGGCGGCAGAAAAACAAAGTAGGAGGAACTTCTCCTTTATAGAGGTAATCCAAGCACTTTTACCTTTTTTTAACATTTTTTTTTTACCCAGGATTGAAGTAAGGGGTCTCCGGCGCTGAACCCTACTACTTTCAGCTCTGGAGAGCCTCTACTTCCGGAGATTCTTAGTACGCGACAGCTTATACGGGGCCAGGACAGCCAGGGGTCCCTGCGAGAATGGGCCCGGCCGTGGAGGAGGAGACGGCCCAATTAGCGGAGTAGGAAGGTCCAGGCAGGCGGGCGATCATGGAAGTTGGGCACGCAGGGCGGCCCGTTATAGGCCCAGGTGGGCCCACTAGGGCCGTCGGTCCGGGGACGGTTGCCCCAGCTATCCCTCCTGTAAGAGGAAGTTGGGACAGCATGAATAATGTTTGGGAATGTTTTCATTAACACTTTGTGACCTCATTTGCAGACATACTGTAAATGAATATCATATAATTAGGTGGAAAAACGTGTGATTCCGATGGATTTTTTTTAACCCCTTGGTTGGCAGTAGTGTCTGCAGCGCATTGCTCTGCAATGATGATACATTGAGACCCTTCTCTTTGCCAAGGGATTAAACTGCTGAGCAAGAAAAATTCACATAAAATTGACAATAAAACCTTAATTAAGAATCTGCATTAATATGTCATTTGCATAGATTTGTTCCCTCTCATATTTTCAGCAATTAATAGGAAGGTTAATCAATCGGTGTGTTAATAACGTGAGCAAGTTAATATCGTGGAGCAGTTTTTCTGCCCTTCCACTGCACTTCTTGTCCGTAAATGAAACCACGAGGTCTGTGTTAGTGTAAAGCCGATCAAATCCGCACAAAGCATCTAGCAATAAACGCGGGATTAGAAATAGGGTTGTTTGGGGTGCACAACCTTAATGCGATTTTTTTAATAATCTACAATACGTCAATCCGGTGTCTTAACATGTTTGGTGCTGGAGGCTCCTATGCGAGGAACTTACAGGTAGCTTGTTTTAACTTGTGTCATTTTTTTTGCATTGGGATTTATACACAGGTGGAGCTCTGTTTTACACTTGAACTTCCCTTCGTAAAAATGTCTTGTCGATGCTGGTGGCATGTCACTTGAGAAGGACAAACACAGACTGTAGTAAGTGTCCTGTCTGCTTGCTTGTCTGTCTGTTTGTCTGCCTGCATGCCTGTCTGCTTGCTTGCCTGCCTGTCTGTGTGCCTGCCTGCCTGCATGAGTGCTTGCCTGCCTGTCTGCTTGCCTGCCTGTCTGTCTGTGTGCCTGCCTGTCTGTGTGCCTGCCTGTCTGTCTGTGTGCCTGCCTGCCTGTCTGTCTGTGTGCCTGCCTGCCTGTCTGTGTGCCTGCCTGTCTGTCTGTCTGTGTGCCTGCCTGCCTGCCTGTCTGTGTGCCTGCCTGTCTGTCTGTGTACCTGCCTGTCTCTCCTCACTGACGTTGATATGCATAGCTCATTCAGTCACCTTTAAAGCAGCAGCCCAAACTTCAATTTCCCCCCCTTTAATATGTGCATTAATACAATCCACACAATGATCAGTAATTAGCTAAATTGCCGATCGATCCGTTCTCCTGTGATCGATCCATGAAGATTCGGGTTCACTAAATGGCTGCAGAGGAGTATTCTGCAGTCAGTGGAACACATTTGCATATTAATATGACAAAGTTCTATGGGGAAGATCATGTGACCAGGCAGTCACTAGATACAATTGGTGCACAGCTAGAGAGGGCAGGGCTAAAAAAGGGGTGTGCCAGAGCCTGTTTCAGATTAGGAAGGGGATGTGACTTTGTAAATAGTTGCTATAGAAACAAAAAATGTTTGTTATATTATAATACGTAAAAAATGTAATTCAGAGTTTGTTTTAAAAAAAATGCTCCAAGTATTTTCTTATAGTACAGAACTGATTTATTTAAAAAAAAAAAATACACATGTAGGATATTGCTGGATCTGCAGCTTTAAACTGTGGCGGGCAACACATAAGTATACTATATTTAAAAATGTCTGTGTGAATACTGTGTGTATATATATATATATATATATATATCATACACACTTTAAGTTATGGTGGGTGAAAAAGGCGACAGAAAACCTCCACCGTTAGCATATAGCCAATAAAGAATATCACTTGTGAGCACAGTCACATGTCTTAGACAGGTCTGCACCCCGCCTTTCACCATTATCCCCTAGCACAGGGGTGGGCAAACTTTTCCCCATGTGCACCTCGCCCCCCCCTCTGCTCGACCCTGACGTCAAATGACGGGTGGGGTCATGTGACATCACGTCGCCATGGTAACGTGATGTCACGTGACCCTGCGGCATCATTTGACGCCGGGTTACCAGGACGACGCATCACTGGAAGGGAAATGTATTATAGAGGCCACGCGCGGCCCCCCCGGCATTTAATTTAAATGCCTGGGGGGAAAGCACGGGACCTCTATAACTGATGTGCACACCCCCCCCAGAAAATCTAGCGCCCCCCAGTTTGCGCACCGCTGACCTAGCAAACAGTGCTTCCATTGCAAGGGATTCTGGGAAATTACATGCAAATGGGCACACAATGTGTCACCTTTTGCCTGAAATCAGGGTTACAGACGTGTCTAAGACGTGTGATGTGCTCACAAGTGATATTCTTTATTGGCTACATGCTAACGGTGGAGGTTTTTTGTCGCCATTTTCACCCACCATAACTTAAAATGTGTATGGCAAACCTACCCAGCCTTTAAAATTGCAAAGCCAGTACAACCAGCCTCTGTATTACCTGCAGAATACACACACACACACACACACACACAGACTCACACACTGACTGCAGCAGGTGTATTACCTTCAGAACACAGTGTAACACACACACACACACACACACACACACACACACACACACACATACATGTATACACACACACATGTATACACACACACATGTATACACACACACAGACTCACACTGACTGCAGCAGGTGTATTACATGCAACACACACACACTGTGTAACACACACACACACACACACACACACACAAAGACTCGCCCAGGACTGCAGCAGGTGGGTTATATGCAGAACACACACACGCACACGTGTAACACACCACAGACTCACACACTGACTGCAGCATGTGTATTACCTGCAGAACACACATACAGTGTAACACACACACACACACACACACACACACACACACACACACACACACACACTGCAACAGGTGTATTACCTGCAGATCACACACAATGTAACACACACGCAGACCACACTGACTGCAGCAGGTGTATTACATGCAACACACACTGTGTAAAACACACACACACACAAAGACTCGCACACTGACTGCAGCAGATGTGTTACCTGCAGAACACACACACCGTGTAACACACACAGACTCACACCCTAACTGCTGCAGGTGTATTACCTGCAGAACACACACAACACTGTTAACCACCCAAAACCCCCCCCCCCCCCACACACACACACACACACACTAACACACACACAGACTCACACTGACTGCAGCAGGTGTATTACCTGCAATACACACACACACACACACACACCCAACACAAAGACTCGCACACTGACTACAGCAGGTGTGTTACCTGCAGAACACACACACACCCCGTTGTAACACACACAGAACTCACACCCTAACTGCTGCAGGTGTATTACCTTCAGAACACACACACACCCTGTGTGACCCACACACCACTGTGTAACCCCCCCCCACACACACACACACTAACACACACACGAGTCACACTGACTGCAGCAGGTGTATTACCTGCAATACACACACACACACACAAACACACACTGTGTGACCCACACACACACTGTGTAACCCCCCCCCCACCACCACACACACACACAACACACTAACACACAGAGTCACACACTGACTGCAGCAGTGTATTATACCTCAATACAACACACAACACACACACACACACACACACACACACCACACCCACACACACACCACACACACACACACACACACACACCCCACACACACACACACACACCACACACATCCTGACTGCTGCAGGTGTATTACCTGCAGAACACACAGAGGTGTCTTTTGTCCTACTGTACATTATACCTGTCGTTAAATCTACTTATCATCGCTTCGTAAATATGATTTTGGCCAGGGAATGTTGACCAGGATATTTGATCTCTTGACCAGGACTTGGACGAAGAAATCTGAGAGTGGAAACACTGTATGTAAGGCGTGCGAGCTGGAGACGCACAGCGGACGCCATACTAACAAGATATATCCCCATGTATTCTATGAGCTTATACACTTTATTTTATTTGTGTCGATGCAATAAATGTGCAATATTTATATATCCAGATGCTAGATCGCTGCACTGTCTTCTCTCCTCTCCTATAAAGATAAAATTAAATGTCTGCACATGCACACAGACAATGTGCTTAGTAGCTGCACACACCAATGAGTGCATAGATCAGGGCAGGTGTGCTGAACTCCTGTCCTCAAGCCCGGCTGACCCCCAACAGGTCAGGGTGACAGGATATCCCTGCTTCAGCACAGGTGGCTCAATCTGTCCCTGCTTCAGCACAGGTGGCTCACTATGAGGCTCACTCAATGACTGAGCCTCTGATTGAGCCACCTGTGATGAAGCTGGGATCTCTAACCAAGGGGCGGCCAACTCCAGTCCTCAAGGGCCACCAACGGGTCAGGTTTTAATGATATCCTTGCTTCAGCACAGGTCGCTCAATCAGTGGACTAATAAATTCAATGATTGAATCGCAGTTCAAGCGCAGTCATCCGACTACTCACACAATGTGTAACCATTTTAGCCTGTAGTCCAGGACCAACGGCGACCCTCCGCTGTCCGTGGCAACTTTGCGCTGCCCCAGTAACGTCAAGTGCCGCTCGTCCGTCCTTCCTTGCCGATGCCAGGCTTGGCTTCACTTGAGCCTCTGATTGAGCCACCTGTGCTGAAGCAGGGATATCCTGAAACTCTGACCTGGTGGGGGGGGGGAAAGGGGGGGACTTGAAGACTGGAGCGAGTTAAGAGACCCATGGAAGAAGCGCTTACTGTATATAGGTCTTAATATGATTACCATAGCAACTTTAACTGTATATACTGGATTATATAGTGTTACAGAAAATTAAACCTGTCAGAATCTGCATGATAGCTTCTTAATGAACGTTGCTGTGATTTTTGTATAAGGTTAGGAAATTCTTGCATATATATATATATATTATATAAAACAACACTAATTCCATGTAAGAAAGAGAAATACAATAGAATAGCCTTGAAATAAAATGTGACCAAATGTTCTTACAGGTCTTTTCCAAAATGCTTTGTTTATTGATAGAAAATAATGCAGCATTAAAAATAAATACAAATTAAAAAAACGTTGAAACACATTTTAAACCACCCCCCCCGGCCCCCGGCAGTGTAAAAGTTGTTGCTTGCTATCCAAGTAAATTAAACAACACGAAAAAAGGCCACAAAACCACATTTTCAAGTACTGACAGTCTATGGCAGGGGGGGGCTCAACTTCAGTCCTCAAGCCCCCCAACAGCTCAGGTTTTCAGGATATCCCAGCAACAGCACAGGTGATTGAGCCACCTGTGCTGAAGCTGGGATATCTTGAAAACCTGACCTGTTTGGGAGGGTGTCTTGAGGACTGGAGTTGAACACCCCTGGTTTGTGGGAAAGAAAAGACCGTACACATGAAAAAGCTTTGAATATTATTATTTCAACACTGAAGAACGCCCACGAGTTAAGTCCAATCGAAGGTTTCACAAACGACAACAAATATTTCCTTCTCCCGGACGAATACAGCTTTAAACTACACGGAGAAGAAAATAAACCGGGTTTAGTCTTCCAAAGAGAAAGCTTGGCACGTCACATGGGAGAGAAGCAGCGGACACTGCGGCTTTGCAAATTCTTCCCAGCAGCACAATGGAGAAACTTTAGCTCTGCTGTGCAACGAGCGACAAGTACACAATCTGATGAGTTGTGCGTGAATTAGACATCTAGAAAGAGAAGTTTGTTTATTACCTATAAAGATGGTAGATATGTACAGTAGGCTGCAAAAACTGGAGCGATGTTAAACCCATTTCATTTCCATGTCAAGCCAGAGGTTGTAAAACATCAATGTGAAGGAATAATTGGGGCAGCAGGTTGTGCAGAGTTCGAGCAGCCGTCGGAGGAATAGGGGCTATTCCGCCTGTGGGGGGGGGGGGGGGGGGGTACTGTTTTATGCCAGGCTGGATCCTGCAATGTATCAATGTAAAAAGGCCGACCGTTTAAAGCAGCAGCCCGTGCTAAACAACAAACCACCCGCAGGTTACATTAGACTTCCATATTTTTTTTAAACTGTATTTCTATATTAAAATAATATATATCAAAATGTATGAATCACTTCACTCCAGGTCAGATAACGGAGTCCTGTGTTGCCCCAATGCATGCAAATTCATTCAAAAGTGTGTACACACACACAAATAATAATAATAATAATAGCATGTTCTTGTGTAGCGCTGTGAGTTGTACGCAGCGCTTTACAGAGACATTTTGCAGGCACAGGTCCCTGCCCTGTAGAGCTTACAATCTATGTTTTTGGTGCCTGAGGCACAGGGTCCCCTGCTTGAAACTCAGTGCCAGTCAGTGTCTTTACTCGCCGAGCCGCTCCTTCTCCAAAGAATGCAAATATAATCAGTAAGGGCCGCTGCTAGAAAGGGTTTCTTTCTCTCCTTTAGAATAAACATCACATTGGGAGCAGGTAATTATCATCTAAACCCAGAGTGGCCAACTCCAGCCATCAAGGGCCACCAGCAGCTCAGGTTTTCAGGATATTCTTGCTTCAGCACAGGTGGCTCAATCTGTCCCTGCTTCAGCACAGGTGGCTCACTTTGAGGCTCAGTCTTTGATTGAGCCCCCTGTGCTGAAGCAGGGATATCCTGAAAACCTGACCTGCTGGTGGCCCTTGACGGCCGGAGTTGGCCACCCCTGATCTTGCCTGTGTTACTAATTTATATATTTCATAGCATCATAACTTAATATACACTGAGCATGAGCAAAGACCTTAGGTACATTGAATGGATGAGACCTGGAATTCAGAATAATCACGCATAAGCAAAGTAAAGGTCCACTTTTTACATGGTTACTTATCACCATAACACTGTAGTATTAAACCCCACCATCACACTTCCGACATCAAACGGTTTTGATCTCATTGAGACTGTACGAGGTGTGCGTGTGTGTATGTGTGCGAGGTGCCCTCTGGTGGACAACTGCATTGTGGCAGCCATGACGTAAAAACACATTGGTGTCACACAGCCTTGTCAAGTAATAGGGGATCAAGTAGCACCAAAAATGACATCATTTATTACCAGATATTAAGCCACAGTCTGAAAGTTACTCGTTACTACACGTACCAACGTTGCTATCCAGTTAGGATGGACTCTTGTGACCCGATGGCCAGAAGTTAAACGTCAACGCTCAAAAATAGCAGAAGGAGGCACTGTTTAATGACAATTCAAAACATTAAAAAAATTCACCGTCAAATAATGTACAGTAAAAAGTCACTCCTGTTCAAGCAATGTCCAGATTACAGTAGCCCAGGTATTTGATGATATTCGCATTTTAAAAATATATATATATATACATAAAACTGCTACAAAGCTGTGTGTTTGACTCCAACACAAGCTCGGGTATAATTACGTCAAGGAGGTTACAGTCATTATTTTGCTCTGTTTGATGCCAAACCTGAAACATAAGTCAACTGGGTGAAATCACCATTGTGAGCCCAGTATAAGTCTCTATCACCAGACAGCGCAGAATAAAACGGCCAGCGAGTATTTACACACAGTATTTTAGCCCGATTCCTGTTGGGTAACGATCCCTTAAGTCAGGGGTTTGGAAACTGGGGTGTGTGGTGCTTTCTAGGGGGGTGCAGGGGGGAGAGCTGCGCTTACAGAGGCCCCGCGCTCTTCCCCACAACAACATTTAAATTAAATGCCGGGGGAGCGCGCGAGGCCTCTACATGTGGCTTACCTTGTCTCAGGCAGCAGGGTTACATGACGTCGCGTTGCCATAGCAGCATGGGGTCACGTGACATAATGACGTCAGAGACCGGCGGAGAAAAGGTAAGGGGGGGCAGGCAGAGGGGGAAAAAAATTAAAAATTTGTACACCCATCATTCTGACTGAGCCACCTGTGCTGAAGCAGAGATATCCTTAAAACCTGACCTGTTGGTGGCCCTTGAGGACTGGAGTTGGCCGCCCCTGACTTAAGGGTTTGTTCCAAAACTTTCTAATGGTCACAGCCTTAAGCAGCACTGGGTTTCCATAGCAGAATGAAACTGCATAGCAGTCGCTGTGAACATTTGGCAGCCTGGAGGTGCTTTGTGCTGTGAACACGCTATTATTATACAGACCTATTAGACATGGTGCAAAAACAGACGTTGCTTGGTGTTGGTTTGTACGAGTCGTGTTATTGAGCTTTACAGAATGTGCAGTATTCTCTACTGCACTAAATATGGCAGACACTGGAATGTTTTGTTTTACCTAACATACCTCCGGTGCGCTATTCCCCTCTTTAAAATAACCTCTGATGACATGTGTCATAATAACTGGTGCCATTAACAGCCAAAAACATTTCCTTCTTTACAAAGCGGACAAACTTTGCAAAGGGGCACAGGGCCTGCTTGGAACGCCTTTCCTGCCCTCGGCAGAAAGAGGTCTGAAAGGTGACATCCTCCCCGTTATAAAGAACGCGCACGTACTGCTCTTTCTTCCCCTCGGGGTTATGCCACAGCTCGAAGACCAACCGAGCGGCAAATCGGGGGAACCTGGCTTCCGCCAGCCCCATGGAGCTGAGGACAGGTGAGAGGGTGACGTCGTGGGCGGAGTACAAAGCAAAGAGTTCTTCCTTCTTGCCTTCGGCGACACGCTGCATTCGGCTGACTGTCTGGTTTAGGAGGGGGTGAGTCGCCATTAACGCATACTTGAAATAAAGCTGCTTTTCGTGCCTTTCTTTTTCGTCCTCTATCTGATGCGACTTGATCACCTTAAAGTGCTCGGTGTCGATGCAGCCATTCTTGGTGCAGGGGAAGCTTACATTGTGGCAAAAGAGACACAGCAATGAGTCAATGGGGTTAGATGCTCTTAGCTGACGGGTGGGAACACCCACCACTTTTGCCATGTCTATGTAGGTCTTCTCCAGGTGGCTGTTCTTCACTCGGAGGTTATACTGGCGACGCTGCTCCTCTTCCAGGTAGTGATTCCTTACAGGGCAGTCGCAGTGGCTGGAGCAAAATATAGTGCTCCACTGGTGTCGAATGCTTATCTTCTTCCAGTCAAAGTCCGGCAGAAAGCTGTAGAGCAGGGCCAGCCCGCTTTGCAAAGTCCGGCTCTTTCCAGTGGATTCAATATAGAGCTGCTTTGCGGTCCAGTCGTAGGGCAGCAGCCTGTGCTTCTTTAAGTAGATGTCCCGTAATAGCTGCCCGTTTCGGAGATGTTGCACAACACCTGCAATAGATACACAAGATATTTAGGATTACTTGTTCCATAGAAATGGCTCTACATATTTGCTAAATATTTTGGGGGGGGGCCTGTGAGTAGGTTACTGGCTCTGCACTTCTTAAACCTGAAAAGCTGTGTAATATGGCAGGCATAAGCTTATAGGGGTTCCATGTTAAAATGGATAAGAAGTAAAGACTGACACACTGTGCTCATTTGCATGTCATTACCCAGAATCCCTGGCGGCAGCGTAAGCCCGGTATGCTAAGAGATAATGGGGAAAGACAGGGTCGCAGACATGTCTGAGACGTGCAAATGCACCCACCATTGGTATTTGTATTTACTTTTATATTCAACAAACCCATCTCCCACGCTGTACCAGCAGACTGCTAATTTGACAAGAGACACATATGCTAAATACCGCCATATTACTACAAAGCCCCCGATTCTGTGATTTGTGTGATCTCGGACAAGACGCTTTCTTTTCAGGCGCCTCAGCTCAATCACAGGAAAAACTATGTGGACATATTACTACCTTCCGTCCATTTCTTTGGTAACTACATTACAGACCAGAAAACATGAAATTAGCGCCCGAATATCACCTCCGAGGGGACCATATCACAACAACGATCCCTTCCCCGGGCCTTGCAGCAAGGAGATGGTTCATATACTGTAAATGTAACGACGCTGCCTGTTTGATGTTTGGAGCCCAGAATGAGATTAGTGCTTAGTGTTCCTATGTGCAATAAACAAGTTGGGCACTTTATTGTGTCTGTAACCATGTTCCGGACAGTTCTGGAATGCTTTACCTGGCCGTCGCAGACACACCGGGAATACACAGATTACTGGAACCAAATTGGAATAACGACAGTTACATGATTAATAGGATAACAGGGCACCGGGCATTCAATAAGATAAGTAAATACTTTTAAATCATTTTACAACATAATCATTTTACAAGCAAGGTTGCATGTCAACCGTGCCCGCTCTGCCTCGATGTCAATGATTGTCAAATGGCTAACTAGTACGGGACAGTACTATAGAGAATTACGGTGCAGATGAGAAAGAGATGAGGGCAATAAACCCTATTCCGAAATTCCAGGTTAAAATGTTTACAAACATAACTACCGGAACTTTAATTAGAAAATATTTACAGCTGTCTGATTTGTTTGAATCAATTTGGCCCTAAGTGGGCCTGGATATGTGTGGAATTGTATGTGCTGATTCTGTCTATTGCAATGTCTCTGTCTCGCTGCCGGGAGGGGACAGTACACCCCACAGAAGGCACATTGGTAAAAACAGAATATACTATCTCACCTGTCTGGGTCAGTTCTCCCATCTCACACAGGGAATGGCTGGGGAAACGAGGCAGGCTACTCAAGGCGCTATCCATGTGTGCTTCCGAGCCTTTTGACATATGGCTAATAAAATCTGCCAGCAGGGGATGAGATGGCTTCCTGAGGTGAAGATAGATGGGAACAGATTACAGAAAAAAACAGGATACAAAATAGATGCACGCGAGATGCTGAGCCTGGAGTTACAGAACGTCCTGAATGGCGCTTTACAGTGGCTGACAAATGCAGCGTTGTGCTTTTATGGCTATCGGAGCAGTACACTGGCAGGAGAAAAAAATACAACACAATATAATGGGCCATATTTACCAAGCAGTCTTGTGTACTGGAAGATACCTGATGGACCACTGAAGTGAATGTACAGTGTCTTAAAGCGGCAATCCTCCCTAGTAAGTCCCCATTTTTTTAAAGGGGGTCCCCAGAGCTGACCCATTCTATTTTCAGCTCCATGGCGCCCCAGTTCCAGAGATACTTGCTGGAAAAAGTACCGGCGGTACTTCCGGGGATTTAAATCTGCGTCATGTTGGCCAACAGGAAGCCGCGATGGATAACACTGCAGCTTCCTATTGGCCAGGGTGACGCAGGAGATTTAAACCGCCATTCTGTTTCGGCTGGACGGGACTGAAACGCCGGTACCTTTACCGGTCAGTATTTCAGAGTGTCCCCCAGTTTCCTATCCCGTAGAAAAAAATAATAAGAGAAGAGCCAGTATGTCTGGTGGAAAATACGAAGGTAAACCTTATTTATTTGGTAACTATAGTACCGTGGTTCTCAAACCTCTCCTTTGGGCCCTGAGCCAGACCACGTTTCTGAGGTCAACACCCAAAATTATATTCATGCGCAAAGTAACCCCTTAATTGCCATAGAGATGTTATGCTGTCCTTCTGCAGGGTTGATCATTTTCTAGGGGGCGTTTGCAGTCAGTGCTCCGACTGTGAACAAAACGGAAGAGGCGGACATCCCCGAGAGGTTTGAGAACCACTAGTGCAGAGGTGGCCAACTCCAGTCTTTAAGGGCCACCAACAGATCAGGTTTTAAGGCTATCCCGGCTTCAGCACAGATGAACCACTGATTGAGCCACCTGTGCTGAAGCTGGGATATCCTTAAAACCTGACCTGTTGGTGGCCAATGAGGACTGGAGTTGGCCGGCCCTGTGCTAGTACATTACTTTGAACTATACTTTTTACCGCTATTTCATGTGGGCACGTGATATTACTTATTTATATCTATTTTCTTTCTGCACTTTTTACTTAAAAAAAAAAGAAAGAAGATTTACACAACCAGTTTAAGAAAAGAGTTAGAGAAACAAAGGGATAACATGAGAACTGAAGTCTTCTGTACAATTTACCGGCCTGGTTCCAGGACACAGTCAATGTCAGGCTTCTTGGTTTTGGGGATAGCATACAATGGATACCGGTCTCCATGACGGATCATCACGTGGACAGACAGCAGCTTCAAGTTGTGAGGTGCATGACCTGGTGGCAGGAGACAAATAATAGAAGTGGATAAGTAAACAGTGTGCCGACCAAACATACGTGTGTATGGGGCTCTCACAACCAGCGTTATCACCCTGTCTAGATGTGATTGCTGTCTCTGGTTATTAGTACTGTACACTGCACCTGTTTCTACAGCTTCTGTTTCTTGTATTCTGGGATCCCCACTAAAATTGAACAGGTAATCTTGGACTATAACATATAAGCACTAATTGAAATACAGATGTAGAAGGCGCGATTACTCGTTTGGGAGAATTATAGGGTAACTGTTTGACATTCCGGGCGTTATTGAAATCCCTGCTCTCTGATTGGTCAAAATTCCAGGCATTATTGAAATCCTTGCTATCTGATTGGTCAAAATTCCGGGCATTATTAATTTCATAATGGCCCAGAATTGTTGGCTTCGCCTCGGGCCTTCAACACTTCCAGCCAGGGCATTATTGGCCAGTAATGTCCTCTTCTTCAGGATTATTATTTCTTAAATAATGTGTTGAATAACGTAAGTGTTATTCAACAAGTTATTTCTCCTTAATGGGGGTAATGACGTCTTCTACATCTGTGCTGTTAATACGTTGTGTTGTGTTAATACTGGCGCGTTGTTTAACTGAAGCGGTAACATCTGTATGCACACAGACCGTCCAAGAGTTTAGTTAACCTTTTCTATAACATGAGTTTCCATTAGTATAATCCCTTGTACAGGCTTAGATGATAAAACCCATTTCTGCATCAGCAAATTGATAGATGTTATTATATTTGCATGTTATGTGACCATGTTTCACCTCCCACTGTACCACACTGCAATGGCATCTTACATATAAAAGAAGCATGTGTGCCGAGCACGCGCATTTTAAGTGAAACTTCTTTGTCTTTTGTGACTGTTTTGTCACAGAAATTGTATTTGTGATGGTGCTGTTTTTGATTAAAATCAAAACACAATTTCAGTGACAAAACACAAATAATTTTGACTTAGAATATGCGTGCTCTGCACACAACCCCTGTTTTAGCTTTTTGCACTTCTATATTTATACTAACTGTGAATTCCTTGTGTGTGAGTGAGTGTGAGAGAGGGTGGGGGGGGGGGGCAGTTACCTGGGTGGGTACCCTGGATGGGTGACTGACTGACCTGGGTGGGTGACTGACCTGGGTGGGTGACTGACCTGGGTGGGTGACTGACCTTGACTGGGTGGGTGAGTGATTGACTGGGTGGGTGACTGACTGGGTGGGTGACTGGGTGGGTGACTGCCTTGACTGGGTGGGTGGGTGACTGCAGTCAGTGTATGGGTGGGTCACTGACGTGCAGCAAAGAGTTCAGTGTGGGTCAGGCAGCTGATCACTTCTGCGGTCCTGCGCATGCGTGCGTCACCAGGCAGGCCTACGCACACAGCACCTGAGGGCCTGCGCACACGTGTGGTACCGGACGGGCCTGCGCACACACGCCGTCGGGTCTGCATGCGGCATTGGCCGGGGCGTTACTGCACATGCAAAATCAATACGAGTTTCTGCGCATGCGCGGAGCGGCATGCCCAGCACATTTTTTACAACCTCCTCTGCGCATGCGCTGCCTACAACATGTGTGTGTTTCCCCTCCCTCCACGTCGCTAGTGGCTTCTTCTGCCAGCAGTGACGTCACTTCCATCCTGTAACAAGGGATTTTTCCTATCAAAACCCTGTAGGTGCAGCAAAGAAGTTTCACTTCAAAACGAAGGCACAATTTCTGGTAATTCATAAAGGTATGATAATGTCATGAAGGGATTATAACTGCATATAATAATTCCGAGACATCCGTTATTCAAATTTGGACATTTGTATTTCATTTGAACATACATGTGGGGTAGCATGCCCAGAGACACGTATGTAATCTATCCTATGGTTGCTGGAGCTGTATGTTAGAAGTACCCCCAGCAGTAACATGACGACTAATCACGATTCCCAAACTTTTATTACATTGTGCACCCCCTGCTAGAAAATATTTGTTTCAGAACCCCTAATTAATCAATCTTATTGCCGACTCGTCAGACTATGAACTGTGTGACCGATCCCGGGCAGTATAGTGTCCTGAGCTCATGGAGGGAACACACGCTTAATAAGGCCCCATAATGCACCTCAGTGTGTGCAGACAGCATGGGTGGTATAGCTGTCAATAACCGAGGGCGCTTCCAAAGTCACACCCCACAATGCTTTACCTAAGCTAAGGTGCAATTTAGGGCCTTACGCCTTGTACGTGCAGAATCTCCCCACGTAGGGTGTCCCAGTGTCCCCAAATCTAGATAAATGTTCCGGTTTTCATGCGCGATTGGCACTTGCTGGCCACGAAGGCGCGATGGATGCTTGCCGTTTGCGCGGTCGGTTCTCGCGGTTTGCGTACGTGTGAAATTTGGCCCAGGAAAAATATGGCCACGCTACCCACACAGGCGCAGAAACCCACTATACCGCCCGGGACCTGCCATTGCATATTTCTTTAGACAAACCCCCTGGTGGGAATCGCTATTTGTATGCGGACATCCAGGAGATACAATACCTTCCATGCTTCTCTCTCTTATTCCAGGAGTATTGCAGTACAGATTCGCTTCATGGAGGGGATCTAGTGGCGGCAGCTCTGTCAAAGGATCAGGCATTATTCTCTTCCGATTTTTACCGCTGAGACCATCGTCTCGACCTGGGGCGCCTGGGATCAGGCGCACCGGAAATTCTACGTTACAAAGAACAATTAAAAAGCGCATCAAAAGTTAACACGACTTTAGAACAAGAAAACATAGAAGAACAATTGATGCGTGTTGGGTGATGTATTTGCTATTCATTCATCTATGATACTTGCACATATTTAGAAACAATAATATATATACAGTATATATTTTAAGGAGTGCCACTGCTTGCTTTTGATGTGCATATACAGTATATATATATATTGTTTTTCAATTACACAGCACCAACTATGCACACAGAAACAGTATACAAGACAATGCAGGAAATATGCTAAAAAACTGGGAAAAGTGCATGAAATATAAAGCAATCATTAGGAGAAAGGACTGCCCGTCTCAGAGAGCTTACTGTCTAAGGCAGGGGTGAGCAAACTGGGGGGTGCAAGACTTTTTTTTGGGGGGGGGCGGGGGCGCGCAGCGGTTCCAGAGGCCCCGCGCTAAGAGTGCAAGACCTCTGTAAACTTACTTACTCGGCCATGGAGACGTGACGTGAAATGATGCCGCGAGTCACGTGACGTGACCCCGCAGCATCATTTGACGCCACATTAGAGGTGAGGAGGGCACGACCCAGGAGGAGAGCAGGCAGGGGGTGGGGGGGGGGGGGGGGGGGGGGGGGGGGGGGGGGGGCGCAGCACAGGAAGTTGTGCACCCTTGGTCTAAGGGCTGTTATATACAGGATGCGGCCGTGTGGCCGCGCGTTCCTATGCGAACGCGCGTGCACGTGCCGCATGCTTTTCCTGTACATAGTGCCGGGAGCTGCAGGTAAGTGTATATATGTGTGTGTGAAATTAAGTCTTAAGTAAGATTTTTTTAAATAAAAAGACCTACGCATCCGAGCGCTTGCGGAAGCGTAGGCGAGACCCTACTAGAGCCGCTCTAATTGTGGCTGTAGGGTCTCAGTGCTGAGCGGAAGCGCGCCTGCGCCAGCAAACAACAACCATGGACGAGGCCTAACTGGGAAATGTGTCACCTATTGAATCAGACCTAAGTATCCTTTGCTGTGACTCTTGGAAGGATAGGAGGTTATGGGGTGAAGTTTAAAAGGGGCAGTTTTCCTACTGCCTGTTTTTCTTTCTTTTACATGGCTGGGAAGCAGGGGGTCTCTGGAGATGACCTGCATTCATTTCCGACATACATACAGGAAAGGTAGCGGCCCCTCCAGGGGGAAAAAATGTTGGTTTAAATCTCCCACATTACACAGGCCAAAAAGGAATCTGTAACCTCATCCATCCTAGCTTCCTATTGGCCAGCGTCATGCAGGGATTGAAATACCAGGAAGTAACCAGGTGCACCTTTCCCGGCACGTATCTCTGGAGACAGGGGGCACCTTTCCCGGCACATATCTCTGGAGACAGGGGACACCTTGCCCGGCACGTATCTCTGGAGACAAGGGGCACCTTTCCCGGCACGTATCTCTGGAGACAGGGGGCACCTTTCCGACGTATCTCCGGAGACAGGGCTGGCGACACTTTGCATCGGCACGTATTCCGGAGACAGGGGTACACCTTGCCCGGCCAGTATCTCTGGAGACAGGGGACACCTTGCCCGGCACGTATCTCTGGAGACAGGGGACACCTTGCCCGGCACGTATCTCTGGAGACAGGGGACACCTTGCCCGGCACGTATCTCTGGAACCAGGGGGCACCTTTCCCGGCACGTATCTCTGGAGACAGGGGGCACCTTGCCTGGCACGTATCTCTGGAGCCAGGGGGCACCTTGCCTGGCACGTATCTCTGGAGACAGGGGGCACCTTGCCTGGCACGTATCTCTGGAGACAAGGGGCACCTTGCCTAGCACATATCTCTGGAGGACAGGGGGCACCTTGCCCGGCAGTAATCTGGAGACAGGGGCACCTTGCCCGGCACGTATTGCCGAGCCAGGGGCACCTTGCCTGGCACGTATCTCGGAGACAGGGGACACCTTGCCCGGCACGTATTGTCTGGAGACAGGGGACACCTGCCCGGCACGTATCTCTGGAGAAAGGGACACCTTGCCCGGCACGTATTCCTGGAGACAGGGACACCTTGCCCGGCACGTATCTCTGGAACCAGGGGGCACCTTCCCGGCCCAGTATCTCTGGAGACAGGGGGACCTTGCCTGGCACGTATCTTGGAGCCAGGGGGCACCTTGCCTGGCAGTACTCGTGAGACCAGGGGGCACCTTGCCTTGGCACGACTCTGAGCAGCAGGGGCACCACGTGCACCTGCTAGACGTATCTCCGGAGACGGGGCACCTTGCCCGGCACGTATCTCTGGAGACAAGGGGCACCTTGCCCGGCACGTATCTCTGGAGACAGGGGGCACCTTGCCGGCACGTATCTCTGGAGACAGGGGGCACCTTGCCCGGCACGTATCTCTGGAGACAGGGGGGCACCTTGCCCGGCACGTATCTCTGGAGACAGGGGGCACCTTTCCCGGCACGTATCTCTGGAGACAGGGGGCACCTTGCCTGGCACGTATCTCCGGAGACAGGGGGCACCTTGCTGGCACGTATCTCCGGAGACAGGGGGCACTTGCGGCACGTATCTCCGGAGGACAGGGGGCACTTGCCGGCACGTATCTCCGGAGACAGGGGGCACCTTGCCCGGACGTTCTCCGGAGACAGGGGCACTTGCCCGCGCACGTTCTCCGGAGACAGGGGGGCACCTTGCCCGGCACGTATCTCGGAGACAGGGGGCACCTTGCCCGGCACGTATCTCCGGAGACAGGGGGCACCTTGCCCGGCACGTATCTCCGGAGACAGGGGGCACCTTGCCCGGCACGTATCTCCGGAGACAGGGGGCACCTTGCCCGGCACGCCCCGTGCGGCTTCCTATTGGCCCACGTGACGCAGAGCTTTTAAGAGCAGAGAGATATCGGCACCCCCTAAAGAGGTAAGTATCGCTGGAAGCAGGGGATCCCCAAAGCTGAAAGGAATGGGGTTCAGCTCCGGAGACCCCCTGCTTTAACCCTGGGCAAAATAAATAATATAAATGTTAACATGAAAGCGCTTGGATTGCCTCTTGAATGACCCAGACGATCACATGCAAAGTCACATAAATGGTCTCATTTTGACACGCCAAAAGTTTGCATCGATTAATGTTCGGAAAACTTGATACAAATTTAGCACAAGAAACAACACAAATTTTTACTACTTCAACATCACACATATTTTGGGAACTGGGGCATGTAACAGAATTTAGTGCAAAAATTTGTTTCTTCCTCTCTAGCTGCGGTATTTACCCAGGTTATCGTCTCCTGAACGAACATCAGATTTTAAAAATAGAAACAGCGTTGGACAGGGCAAGAAGTTAGAAAATATAAAGCAAACAAAAAGAAGAAGCTGATCAGCGCAGGCGCTGCGTATAGGCGCAAAGTATCTGTTTGCTTAGCCAGTAACAGGGTAAATGGAGTTAGTCGTTTTAATTCTGCAAACCTGCCTAGCATGTTAGCAGTGACAAGATTTGCAAATGTAGGTCAGTTTAAGTTAAAAGAATCCAGGGGCAGACTTATCACTATTATTTATTACTGCCCTTTAATGCTTTGACAAAACTGGCAACACAACATAGGGTAAGATAGGCAAGGGGCATGGCGCTGAAAATGCCCCCGCTGGCAGTCTCAGACAGACCCGTTGACTTGTGTCGCAAAGTGTCATTAATAACATCCCGACGTACGTTTCGCACAAGCTACAGAGCTTCGCTTGGGGGCAAAAAAAAAAACCAATGACACCTTCCGACACACGTCGATGGGTCAGATCTGAGACCGCCAGTGCGGGGATTTTCAGAGTTCCTAACTGCAAGAGGGTTTCTGAGTTAGCAAGTTAGATTGTAAGCTCTTCAGAGCAGGGACTCCTCTTCCTAAATGTTAATTTTTAAATCTGAAGCACTTATTCCCATGATCTGTTATTTGTATTATTTATTTATATGATTGTCACGTGTATTACTACTGTGAAGCGCTGTATACATTAATGGCGCTATATAAATAAAGACATACATACTGTACATTGTCATTTTTTAATGTTAAGTTTTATATTATGTGGTGTGCAGTCAAGTGAATATCTTTGAGAGACCGTATACTCTACAGCCCTTCTCTGAATATATTTGATCGTTTGCACCACAATAGGATTCACATATTGAGATTTATTAAATTGATCAACTTCTCTCTTTCTTCTTTGACACGTTCATGGGTCCCAGGATCGCAAGGGAACCTTTTCCAAAATAAAATAGATTTCTAAAAAAATACCAATTGCTGGTTTTATTCCACAAGGATTCTAATAATATGAAATTAAATCTCATTTTCCATGTGAACACTATAATTCCTGCACCCTCAGACCCTGTCTGCCTTAGATTGCTACATGAATACCAGGGAGTGTCTTGTGGTGCAGAGGAGCTTGGACGCAAAAGAACCAGACTGATCGGTTTGCTTTAATGACTATAATTAAAGAAACATACAGTACATATGCTTTTATGATCGAGCTATGGAAATAGGGTAGTGTTTCAGGCTGTCGAGTACAGTTTAGTTCAGAAATAAACGGAACTTATTACAGTGCAGCTGCAGTAAGTTCCCTGCTGCAAATAGCAATGAGAGACAGAGCATGCTGTGTCAGACTGGGGGTGGGCTTTACCTGGAAACGCATGTACCTCTGTCTTAAGCTGCATACTTACAGGCAACCATCTGGAAACTGTCAAAAAGCAAGAACACATGTGTAAGTAAGGAGTATCTAATGCAATAAAACTAGCTCTACATGGTAACAGTGAGGCTCTAATACGCTCAAATACCAAAGATAAAGGCTCAGAGAAACATGTACACATATACAGTGCTGTATATATACTTTTTCCAGACACAATGAGTCCCTGCCCCACGGAGATTACAATGTAATTTTGGTTTTGGTGCCTGAGGCACAGGGAGATAAAGGGACTCACCCAAGGAGCTGACACCGGGAATTGAACCAGGTTTCCCTGCTTCAACGCGTTAGGTGGGTAGTGGTGGTTGCAGAGTAGGGGCCTTACCACAGGAGCCACGGCGACAGGGTGGCAGGGGGGGAGTAAAAAAACAAACAAACAAACAAAAGTATTATTATATATATAGATGATATAATATATATATATATATATATAATATCTTACACACACACACACACACACACACACACACATCATCCACACACACATCATCGACACACAATCTCAATGGCAAATCGCAATGTACAAAAACATTTTAATAAGCATATATATATCAATTAACTTCTTCACTGCCAAGAAATACGCCTTACACAATGTCCCCCTCTCTTGTATTAAAGCAAATGGAAGAAAAGTCCTCCTTCACCCAGAAAATGCCGTTTTTGTTAAATGTTAAAGTCAAATGTTTATGGAACTAACCTGCTTTTTCTAGGAGAGGAAGGAGTAGTTTCTAGAACAGATTCATGCTACTTCAAACCCAAACATAACTGGACCCATTACACAGAAACCGATGCATTGAAAGTTTACCTAATATTAGGAGGATTGGGACCATGCTTTCCGATGCAGATCGGTGCCCGTCCAGATGCTGCTCACTATGGAAATGGCAATGCTTTCTCCCAGCACACTGCCGTTTTAAATGGTATATTTTTATTCTTTGGCACAGCGCCTCGTAAAGACTTGGGTTCCTGAGACAGAACTCTCTTTCACAGATCTGCATACCTAACAGCTGATTCAGTTCCTTTTTCAGGGAACTAGACACACATGGACCACAGCAAGAAAGACCGCCTTGTTCTCTTGGGACCCAACGTAAACTTAAACATTTGCCAGCGTTTTGTTCCATACCGTCTTTGTGCTAAAAGAGGAACTACAGTATTTTTAACCTCTTCAACTGGAAGGGTCTTCCTGTGGCTTGATTGGTATTTTCTCTCTAATGGAGCACTTCTGGCTTCTTAACCCATCTTAATTGCACTGTATCTCACACGTCGCACTGCTGAATGTTAGCACCTATAACACAGCAGACAGGTCCTGCATCCCAGGCTATTGACTGTATCATTATTTGGTTTCTCCCTTTATCCATGTAGTGGCCGCAATTCAAAGGACACAGTATAAGATCGGTCTAGTCACTGCCACTCACCTTCGCCGACAGCCGTTTCGCTGCCAAGGTAAGCCCATAACCTTACCCTTTGGTTGGGAGGGGGGGGGGGGAAACCCCGAATATTAACCCCTAATACCAACGCTAACCCCTACCCTAAAAACCTTAACCTCTTACCCTAATTCCCTACCCTAAAAACTTACATCCCTTACCTTAAAACCCCCTATCCTTAACCCCCTACCCTAACTTCAAAAAACCCTTAAGTTAACTTAGCTTATTGACACACCGGCCGGAGGGAGAGTTTGCAGTGACCAGAGTGAAGGAAAGTGAAATGACAGTGCTGGCAAGAGGATTGAGAGGCAGGTAACAGGACAGCTAATAGACCCATACAATGAAAGGAACCACACAAGTAGAAAAACATAAGAAGCAAATAGAAAACCCAACCACTCTACATAAAGTATATATCTTCATACAGTACATAGCAAGAAGACTTTGTCTTTGTTGGGGCCGCCCCTTCCGTATATATATATATATATATTATATGTATATTATATTAGTCTAATATATATATATATATATATTGTGGTGCATTCGCTGTCCTCTAGGCGCTGAATGGAGCAGTTATTGGACTTTTTCACCACAGAGAGTTAAGTTAATCCTCTCTGGCATGACTGCTCACCTGCTGGCTGATTAATCAGGGAGTGCCTTAAGAGTATGGAAGCAGCAAGGCATTGAGAGACAGTTTTTCCCCAGAGAAGGGGGAGAGACAGAGAAGCTCCCCAGCTACCAGAAGCTGGCTAAAGAAGTCTGAGAGACACTGCTGAGAGAGCTGTGCTGAAGCAGTGACGGCTGGTTACAGAGGAACACAGAAGTTTCCCTGAGCTCCCATGGGGTGGAATCCCAAAGAGAAGAAGTAAGGACGATAGACTGTGCTGAAGCAGGGACATCACCAGATGGACTAAGATAAGCACAACCCCTTCAATTGTTTACAAAGACTGCTGTTACCTTATTGCTTATGCTAGGGCATGTTTTGGGCTGACAACTGGCTTAGCTGGCAGCCGGGTTAGTAAGGGTTGGAGCTGAGAAGTCAGTTAGCTTTCCTAATGGAAATAGGATTTGATTTTATTATTTGGTTTTTCTTAAAAGGACGGTGGGCCTATTCATATTATTTATCCCTGTAAATAAACCCCAAGTATAAAGACATACAGCGTTTCCTGCCTCATTTGGGATAAAAGAGACTGCCATGTGGTGTCGGCATCACAATATATACATACATACATATACATATATATATATACATATACATACATATACATACATAACAAGAAGACAGCGCGACTCCCATAGCATAATACTGCAAATAAATTTTAATAGTTGCCCAATGCTCAGATTACGGCCACTCACAATTTAAAAATAATAACAAGCACACGCCCGCGACTGCTATCGCGAGACTTTGACCAGGAAGTGGCACACGCCCGCGACTTCTAACGCGAGACTTTGACCAGGAAGTGAACTAGTGTGGACGCACGCTCTTGGCTCCCGGTCTGTGGCAGAGGTCTGACGGTATTCATACACGTGGACCTGGTGTATGCAACGGAGGAACGGGTGATGTCTCCACCTTAGTGAGATCCTTGCTTGTTATTATTTTTAAATTGGGAGTGGCCGTAATCTGAGCATTGGGCAACTATTAAAATGTATTTGCAGTATTATGCTATGCGAGCCGCTCTGTCTTCTTGTTTTGTATGTATATATATATATATATATGTATATGTATGTATGTATATATTGGAGCCGCGCTGTCGTCTTGTTTTGTAGTGTGAAGGAGAAAGTGGTTATTTCTGAAGACTGGCAGTGGCGTCCCTACAGCACTGGTTCCGGCTCCATCTGCTATTGGAATCGTTTGTGGGGCACTCTTTTCCTTTTTTGTGTTCCCCGGTCTGTTTGTCATTGTTTGTTTGTGGTTCTATTCTGTGTAGTTTGTATTTTAAAGGCCACATGGGCAAAATTGTTATTAATCATATTTATTTCCAATCTGATATCCACATACCCAAGTGAGCGCAGCAGAATATTTTTTTCTTTTAATATATACATTATATATATATATATACAGTATATCTTAAACTGTTCATGAAATGTCTTTGAATATGATGTATAACCTCTGTTCATTTAATGTACCCATGTATTATAACTCTGTGCCCAGGACATACTTGAAAACGAGAGTTAACTTTCAATGTATTACTTCCTGGTAAGATTATATATATATATATATATATTGTGATGCCATCACTGCCCTCTAAGGGCTAGAATGGGGCAGTTGTGGGACTTTACAGCTCTCATAGAGTTAATCCTCTTGGAAAGGTCTGTTCAGCTGTGCGTTAATGAGCTAATTAGCCTAGCCTGTATAGCCAGGAAGTGATACAGAGATTCCCCCCGCTCCCCCCATGCTGCCAGACGCACTGTTGAGAGTTATACAGAGAGGGTGAGAGACGCTGCTGCTATACTGATCTGGGAAGGCACACACAGACAGCCCTGTGAGAGACTGAAAGACTTTACTGGGTAAAGTGGCGAAAGAGTTTAGTTCTCCCACGATTAGTTAGGGACTAAGCAGGATATAGTCAGTACTCCTGGAAGGAGTTATGTCTTTTGTTTCTGTTTTGTGTTATGAGTTAACCCTGTACCTGCTTTGTACCCTGTAAATAAACCCCTGCTTAGAAAGTACAGTGTTTCCTGTCTTTGATCTGGACAAAAGATCCGACGCTGGGACTGAGACGTCACAATTGGTGGAGTTTAACGCGGGCCGTTCCAGCATCGGATCTTTTGTCCAGATCAAAGGCAGGAAACACTGTACTTTCTAAGCAGGGGTTTATTTACAGGGTACAAAGCAGGTACAGGGTTAACTCATAACACAAAACAGAAAAAAACAACATTGTTGCGGCAGTGGCAGCGCGAGGGCTGGCATGGTCAGTGGCGAGAGCGGCGGCATAGTGCAGAGAGGGCAGGCGGAGGTAGTGAGAGGACGGGCGGAGGCAGTGAGAGGGCGGGTGGAGGCAGTGAGAGGACTGGCATGGTCAGAGGCGAGAGCGCCGGCATAGTGCTGAGAGGGCAGGCGGAGGCAGTGAGAGGACGGGCGGAGGCAGTGAGAGGACGGACGGAGGCAGGGAGAGGGCGGGCGGAGGCAGGGAGAGGGCGGGCGGAGGCAGTGAGAGGATGGGCGGAGGCAGTGAGAGGACGGGCGGAGGCAGGATAGGCGGGCAGGAGGCATTGATAGGGCGGGCGAGGCGTGAGAGGGTGGGCTGCCGGGCAGTGAGAGGGCGGGCTGAGGCAGTGAGCGGGCGGGCGAATGGCATGACAGATGGGGCGGGCGGAGCAGTGAGAGGGCGGCCGGAGGCGGAGGCAGTGAGAGGGCGGGCGGAGGCAGTGAGAGGACGGGCGGAGGCAGGGAGAGGGCGGGCGGAGGCAGTGAGAGGGCGGGCGGAGGCAGTGAGAGGGCTGGCCCGGACGGTGGCTGGGCAGAGCAAGGAGGGCTGGTGGTTTAGTGTGTTGGATCTGAGGTCCGGGTACTACCAAGTGCCGATAAACTCCGAAGATCAGGAGAAAACAGCTTTCGTTTGCCCGTTAGGATTTTACCAATTCACGCGTATGCCCCAAGAGATATGCAGTGCCCCAGCCACTTTTCAGCGCCTAATGGAAAAGACGATTGGAGATATGAATCCCAGAGAGTGCTTAGTGTATCTGGACGATATTATAGTGTTCGGGAAGACGCTGGAGGAGCATGAAGAAAGGCTGATAAAAGTGCTGGATTGACTCAGCGTCGAAGGACTCAAGCTGTCAATGGATAAGTGTCGGTTTTGCCGCACCTCGGTGACCTATGTGGGTCATATTGTCTCTGCAGAAGGAATATCTACGGACCCTGGGAAGATAGAGGCAGTAGGGAACTGGCCGCGACCCAATAACGTCATGGAATTACGCTCCTTCCTGGGGTTTTGCGGGTACTACCGAAGGTTTGTGGAAGGCTACTCACGCAAAGCGAAGATTCTTAACAACCTTCTCAAAATCTACCCTAAGGATACGGGTCGGAAAGCCGCTTCCGCTCAAGCACCCTTTGGGGACAAGTGGACTCCTGCGTGCGAACAGGCGTTTCTGGGGTTGAAGACAAATTTAACACAGGTTCCGGTGTTGGCCTATGCAGATTCTGATTTGCCGTATATTCTACATGTTGATGCCAGCTTTAACGGTTTAGGAGCTGTGCTGCACCAGAAGTATGATACCGGACTTAGACCCGTGGCCTATGTCAGTCGAAGTTTAACGCCCAGCGAACAGAACTATTCTGTACACAAACTGGAGTTTCTAGCTCTCAAATGGGCTGTTGTGGACAAGCTGCGTGACTACTTGTATGGAGTCACATTTGAAGTTAGAACTGATAACAACCCGTTGACATACATCAATACATCTGCTAAGTTGGATGCGACAGGCCACCGCTGGCTAGCAGCGCTTCAAAATGATCAGTTCACACTTAAGTACAAACCTGGCCCTATGAACATTGGCGCTGACGCCCTATCTCGACGACCGGGACTAAATCCTACTCCTGATGAGGGTGTTTGGGAAGAGATTCCGGGACCAGGAGTACGGGCCTTGTGCTCCCTAGCAGCGGTGGTGCAAGACAGAGTGGCCTTCTCGGAATTGAGGATAGTGGATTCTTTAGGGTGTCACGCAAAGGCTATCCCAGGAGCGTACCGTCATCCGGACAGCATGAACATCACCCCAGATAAAATTATTGCCTGGAAGGATCTGGTACAATATCAAATTCACGACCCAGTGGCCGGAATAGTTCGTCAAGCTCTTCAACAAGAAAATCCTTTGGTGATTAAACGGGCCCCTAAAGAAATGGTAGCCCTGTTAATGAAAGAAATGAACAAGTTCGAGCTGGATAACTGTCTATTGTATAGGGTAGTGCCGTATCACAACCATCCAGATAGACGACAGTTGTTCCTACCCAAGATCCTGCAACCTATGGTTCTCCGAGCATTACATGATGACCACGGTCATCTTGGTGTTGACAAAACATTCGGGTTACTTCGTGACCGCTTCTTTTGGTCCAAAATGAGAGTTTGTGGAGCTACACTGTAGGCGGTGTACCCGCTGTATACAACGAAAGACGCTACCCACCCGGGCTGCACCCATGGCCCATCTGAAGAGCTTAGGACCCATGGACCTGGTGTGTATGGACTTTCTTTGCATTGAACCTGACACTCGAGGTATCGGAAATGTACTGGTGATCACAGATCACAACACCAGATATGCCCAAGCTTTCCCTACTAAAGATCAACGGGCTGTGACTGTAGCTAAAGTCTTATGGGAGAAGTACTTCCTTCATTATGGACTGCCAAATCGATTGCATTCAGATCAAGGCCGGGACTTTGAAAGTAATCTTATAGGAGAATTGCTTAAGTTGCTGAGTATCACCAAGTCCCGGACGACACCTTATCACCCAGAAGGGGACTCTATGCCTGAACGGTTCAACCGAACGCTGCTCGACATTCTGGGTACCCTGAAGGGCTCACAGAAGACTGAATGGAGTAAGCATGTAGAGACCTTGGTGCATGCGTATAACTGTACTCGCCATGAGTCCACTGGGTATACGCCTTATTTCCTGATGTTTGGTTGGGAAGCTCGGCTACCAGTGGATGTACGTCTGCGGATATCTACTGATGGGGTATCCAACAGGACGCATTTCAAGTATGTGCAAAGGTTACAAGACAGTTTGCAGCAGGCATATAAATTGGCAGAGAAAGCTTCGGCTCAATTAAATGCGAGTAATAAGAGACGCTACGATCATAAAGTGAGACATAAGGAAATTCGTCCAGGGGATGCTGTCCTCCTTCGCAATCTGGGCATCCCCGGAAAGCATAAATTGGCCGATCGTTGGAGAGACGGTGTATATGAGGTGGAGTCACAGATGCCTGGCCTCCCGGTGTATCGTATCAAAGACTCAGAAGGCCGGGTAAAGGTATGGCATAGAAATCATCTACTCCCTATACCTCAAGTAGGAAATGAAGATCTGGAAATAGCAACTGCTTCCCTAGATGGGGAGCCAAACGCAACAGAGGTTGGCCCAGAGACTGTAAATAATACCAACTCTGAGGACTCTATGGAGGGAACCTCTCAAAGGGGCCTTCTGACCGCAGGGGCATCTCCCGAAGGAGCCACGGGTAAAGGGCCCCATGGTCAATCACCAGAGGTGACTCCAGTGAGTCAGCCTTTAGATCCACAGAGCCCATGCTTTGTGCCTCAAAGAGACTGTGTTGAAACATTGAGCCCCTCAAGGGAAGAGACTGAGTTGCAAAGTGAGATTAGTTACTCTCCCGAGGGAGTAACTCAGGAACAGCTGCGTAGAAGCCAAAGAGTGGGTCAACCTCCCATGAGAATGACTTATGATCAATTCGGGGCACCCCATTATGAGGCTCAGCAGTGGGCTCACAGTAGAGTGAGATCTGTGATTGGAATGTTCAATGAAATGTATAATCTCATGTAGAGTATACAATGATAAGTTGTATTTCTATATATGCATTTTTATTGTGTAACTGTGTGACATGGTGTACGTTCCAAGCGGGGACGTTGGATTCTGCCAGGGGGAGAGTGTAGTGGTGTTCCCCTGGTTCCCCCCCCCCCCGTAGCACCTCCGTTGCGGATGCTGTAGTGAGAGCGGCAGACCCGCTGGCAATTCAGGAGGGTGGGGGCAGAGCAGGGAGCGCTCCAATGCTTCGGAGGCTCCACGGCGGCCCGGAAAGCATAGGGCGCCGCCATGTTTGATAGTTGTGCATGCGCAGTGCAGATATGCAGCAGGGCGCCCCTGGTAGGTCACGCATGCGCAGTGTAATCGCGCGAACGGCTGGCCAATAGAGAGGAGTCTCTGAGGTGGGACTACAATTCCCATGAGCCTCAGCAGAGCCACATGACACCAGGGAACGAATAGGAGAGGAGGTTTTGCTGGCAGGCAGGAAAGCGTGGGGGAGAGACCACGCTAGCAGAGGGCACCGGAGGACCAAGGGGAGAGGTTGTGTGTGTGCAGGGGGTCAGTGACCCACCTGCGTAGGCCAGATTTCCCCTCAGGCCCAGTGCAGACCCTGAGTCACCATTAGCTTGTGGTGCTTCAGGGAAAGCCCTAGAGAAAGAGACATTCTATTCCCTTACTGTAGTAGCAGATAGGGACACAGTGTTTCCGGAGCTGCGGTGTGTGATCAGTGGTTTGGGCTCAAGCTGCTGGACCTCACCAACTCGTGAGAGACTACGCTGGATCGGCGGATCCTTTTTGAAGTCTGTTGCCGGCTGCAGGAGTAGCCGGAAGGTATTCAATAAGTGCACCAACACTGGTACCATCAGGCGTTGATCCCGCCTTGGGGGAGGGTTCTTTGGGGACACTGAGGGTGAAGTGACCAATGGACTGGTCCAGTACATTGGACACGGTGTGGGCGCACACGTGGTGGGTAAAGGAAATTATACCAAGGTGGAGTGTGGCAAGGCCACTGATATCTAATTATTGCATTGCTATATATATATGTATGCACTGTGGTTATACGGGTGATATGTGTATGTTCATGCTCTGCATTCAGTTACTAAGTTACTAGTAAAAGGTTACAACGTTGTGGCTTGTTATCATTATTCTTGCCTGGGGAATCTTACTTATTGGGGATCCTGGGCAAGTGGAGGCGCTGCCAAGTACATATTGTTACCCCAGGCTCCCAGTTAGCGGAGGCCCAGATCTCGCTGAGCCAGCAGGTATATACAGCATTAGTAGTCACTCTATATCAGCAGGAAAGAGGGCTACATATGTATTGGGGAGGTGGGGGGATATTTTATATGGGTGTGGAGGGGGGATATTTAATATATGTGGGGGTGGTGGGGGAATATTTAATATATGTGGGGGAGGTGGGGCTATATATTTTATATGTATGGGGGTGGTGTGGCTATATTTTATATGTATTCGGGAGGTGGGGCTATATTTTATATGTATTCGGGAGTGTGTTTTAAAAAAAATATGTATGGGGGCTGGAGGGTCGCAACTTTTGCCATTGTGTCCAGTATTTTTGGACAAGCCATCTGGCAACCCTACCATCTACAGATATAAGCATTGTGTTGTGTGAACTTGCTTCACTATTGTGCTCTTTTTCTTCTTTCTTTTCTTCATATGAAACGAGGTGCGCTGATTATTTTGGACATCTATTGCTGCTGGGAATTGGGAACAATTCGACTCTTCACGCTGCACCACAGCTACCTTTTTCAAGTTTGGACTTTAATTTAGTTAGAGCGCTTCCTTTTTTTGTTGCACATCTGGATAGGTTAGTATCACTGGAACTCTCCCAATCATAACAAGATAAAGACGTGGCTAGATAGTTTTCAGCGCTCATCATATTTGGAGATCATTTTTGATCAGTAATAGGGTGCATAAGGAAAAAATATATGTATATAAGATAAAGACGTGGACATGTTTATAAGTTTTTATAAGTTAAAAATGGTTTGAGCAGTGAGCTCAAATCAACTCACACGCTCCACAGCAATAAACAGCAGTGTTGACCACTCCAGCCGGCTCCAGCTTCTCATGCGGTGAGATGCGCCTTCCGGATTCCCCGGTGAATGACGTGCACATCAGCTGGAGCAGCGGGGCGCAAACTGGGGGGCGACGGCGGATGCAGAGGTCCCGCGCTCTCCCCCCGGGCATTTAAATTAAATGCCGTGGGACCGCGCGAGGCCTCTGTAACCTCTACTTACCGAGATTCAGCCGGCTTCAGGATGCGTGATCATGGCAATGCGGCGTCAAATGATGCCGCGGGGTCATGTGACGTCACTATTGCCGTGGTAACGTGGCGTCAAATGACGCCGCGGGTCACGTGACGTGAAGTCACACGACCCAGCGGCATCATTTGACGGCGCGCGAGGTAAGGGGGGGCCCCGCAAAATGGAGGAGAGAGGTTGGGGGGGGGGGGGGGGGGAGGGCGCAGCAAAAAAAGTTTGCGCACCTGAGCCGGAGGACTCATCGATGCCGGCTTCCACGATTGTAGAGGATGTGCCTCTCTGCCGTCCGCGTTTCGGATTTTTCCCCCCGGCTTTAATGCGGCGGACAGCTTGAGTTGAGCGGGTGCCTCAGGGAGTAGAAGGTGCAGGGGACTGGGTGTTGTAAAGACTGTGAAGATAGAGACCACCCTATCGGGCATTCACTACAACGATGTGAGCTGATTGAGCCACCGTGTGCTGAACATGGGGTATCCTGAAAACCTGACCTGTTTGGGGGTTCTTGAGGACTGGTTGAGAGCCCTGCTGTACAGTACGTTATACAGCAACATACAGTACAAAAATAATAGTATCCAGAGCCACATAAACATGGGGACTTCAGGTCACACTGACACGTGTAAATATTTATGGTTACGTTCGGCTGGTGCCATTTATGTCAGGGCTTTAGAATGTCATTGTTGTTGTCAAAAGACGAGGATAAAAAACAGGTTTTGTTACCGATGATGAGTGTAAGAACGTAAATTATATAAATGGTTACAATGAATAGGTTTGGTATAAAACATGTGCTACCTAAACGATACATCAATGCCCTCCTGTGGCATCCATTAGTTCACGAGGCAATGTCACCGGGCTCAGAAAGATGAACATGTGCTAAAGAAATGCAAGAGCATAATGGCTGCATTGTGATGTGTTGAAAGTCTCTCTGGCGTAAAGCATTAAACAAAACGTAATCATATTAAAAGCTGCAGTTCAAGCAATTATCCTACATGTGATATTTTTTAAAATATAATCGGTTAGTGTACTATGAGAAAAATACTTGTAGCACTTAAATTTTTTTTTTTTTAAAGCAATGTTTAATGCGGGCTCGCAGAAGCATACGCCCGCGGGCGCCCACGCTGGACTCCTCCTGTTGCGGCCCAGCGGTGCCCTCCGTCACCCAGCCCGCTCTGCAGATCACAGGAGGGAAGGAGCGCAGCATTTGACATGCCACCCCCACCCCTCCTGAGCCGCTCTGTCGACACCATTGAGGAGCGCTAGCATTGTGATGCTGTACTCCCCCCCCCAACCCCCTCGCTATAGGGAAAGGAGTGCTAGCAGTTTGGTTGCGATCCCCTGCAGGCAGAGAGGAGAGAAGGGACAGAGCGGAGGCCGGTCTGACTGCAGAGGGTGGGGGGGGGTTGGAATGCGAGGGTGGGGTGTGGGTCTGTCTGATGCAGAGTTGGGATGAGGGTGGCGGGGTTGGACTGCAGAGGGATGGGGGGCGGGGTCTGGGTTGAGCCAGAGGGTGGGTGGCTGGTCGGCTGCAGAGGGTGGGGGCTGGGGTCCGATCTGCAGAGTGCTGGGTGGCGGGGGGGCTGGGGGTGGAAATGAAGAGGGTGGGGGGCGGGGGTATGATGCAGAGGGAGGGGGCGGAGGGTACTGGAGGGAGAGGTGAGGGGGGTGCGGATGCATAGGGTCTGGACTGCAGAGGGGGGGGGCGGGGTCTGACTTGCAGGAGGGGGGGGTTCTGCTTGCAGAGGGTGGGGGGAGGGGGTCTGACTGCAGGAGGGAGGGGGCGGGGTCTGACTGCAGAGGGTGGGGGCGGGGCCTGGGCTGCAGAGGGAGGGTTGTGCGGGGGTTCTGACTGCCAGGGTGGTGTGGGCAGAGTCGAATATGCGAGGGTGGGGGCGGGGTTGTGGGGGCGGGGGTCTGACTGCAGAGGGGAGGGGGGCGGGGTCTGCTGGCGACGATGCCGGCGAGTTGGAGTGTGGTGGGGCGGGGTCTGATGCAGAGGTGGGTGGGCGGGGTCTGACTGCGAGGGTGGGGGGCGGGGTCCTGGTGCAGAGGGTGGGCCCGGCGGGGTCAGACTGCAGAGGGTGGTGGGTGGGGTCTGACTGCAGAGTTGTGTGGGGAGGCGGTTGCTGACTGCAGAGGTTGGGGGCGGGGGGCCTGCTGAGAGGGTGGGGGCGGGGTCTGACTGCAGAGGGTGGGGGCAGACGTGACTGCAGAGGGTGGGGGCGGGGTCAGCTGCAGATGGTGTGGGGGCGGGGTCTGACTGCAGAGTGTGGGGGGGCGGGGTCTGACTGCAGGAGTGTGGGGCGGGGCCAGGCTGCAGAGGGTGGTGGGCGGGGTCAGACTGCAGAGGGTGGGTCTGACTGCAGAATGATGGGGGCGGGGTCTCGACTGTATAGAGTGGTGGGGGGGGCCTGGACTGCAGAGGGTTGGGGGCGGGGTGGGTCTGACTGCAAGAGGGAGGGGGGGCGGGTCGCTGACTGCAGAGGGTTGGGGGCAGAGTCTGACTGCGAGGGTGGGGGCGGGGTCAGAATCGCAGAGGGGTGGGGGCGGGGGGTCTGACTGCAGAGTGTGGGGGGCGGGCCTGTGCAGAGGGTGGGGGCGGGGTAGACTGCAGAGGGTGGGGGGGGGTCTGACTGCAGAGTGTGGGGGCGGGGCGGCTTGCAGAGGGTGGGGGGTTGGGGTAAGAGACTGAGCCGTTTGTGGGGCGCGGGCCTCAGGGCTGCAGAGAGGGTGGGGCGGGGCCGGACTGACGAGGGTGGGGGGGGGTGGCTGCGGTCCTGAGTCTAGGTGCTACTGGGTTCCGGTGGCACTGCACGCACACCCCTGTCGCAAGCTCCCTCTCTCTCCTACTAAAACAGCAGATCGCGTCTAGCTGAGCTGTGACGGCCCAGCCCCCCCCCTGCAGGGCGCGGGTTACAGAAGCATAACTGGACCGCAGCGACGCTTAGTGACAGCGGGCATCATTAGTGAGAGGCGGAAGCGAGGGAGGTTCTGTTCCTGCTGCCCAGGACCAAGTATGTCTTCCCCCCCATCCCTACAAGCCATGCTCTACAGTGAAAGGTAGGACCACCCCCCCGCAGCTGTCCTTCAGAGCGTTGTGGCATGTGTCAGTGTGGCAGTGGCAGAGTGTGTGGCGTGTGGCTAGGTCGACTCGTGGTCCGTGTCCGAGTGGCGTGTGGAACGTGTCTGTGCCGGTGCAGGTCAGTGTCTGTGCCGGTGCAGGTCAGTGTCTGTGCCGGTGCAGGTCAGTGTCTGTGCCGGTGCAGGTCAGTGTCTGTGCCGGTGCAGGTCAGTGTCTGTGCCGGTGCAGGTCAGTGTCTGTGCCGGTGCAGGTCAGTGTCTGTGCCGGTGCAGGTCAGTGTCTGTGCCGGTGCAGGTCAGTGTCTGTGCCGGTGCAGGTCAGTGTCTGTGCCGGTGCAGGTCAGTGTCTGTGCCTGTGCAGGTCAGTGCCTGTGCAGGTCAGTGCCTGTGCAGGTCAGTGTCTGTGCAGGTCAGTGTCTGTGCAGGTCAGTGTCGGTGCAGGTCAGTGTCGGTGCAGATCAGTGTCTGTGCCTGTGCAGGTCAGTGTCTGTGCCGGTGCAGATCAGTGTCTGTGCCTGTGCAGGTCAGTGTCTGTGCCTGTGCAGGTCAGTGTCTGTGCCGGTGCAGGTCAGTGGGTTGGGGGGGCGGGGGAGGGGGTGATATGATGATGATCTGTGAGGGGGGGAGAGAAGATATAATGAGGATGATGATGATGAGGGGTGCTGAGGGAAATATGATGATGATGATGATGATGATTTTACCCGTGCGGCCCAAATCAGTTTTCTTTGGAGCAGTTCGGCCCTTATCACTTTACAAGTTGTACAGGCCTGGTTTAATGTATTCTAATGTAACAAGCATTTTTGTTCCTATAGCAGCCATTTACAAAGTCACATCCCCTTCCCCTTCTGAAACAGCCTCACCTTTTTGAGCTCTGCCCTCTCTAACAGTGAATCAATGGAATCTAGTGCCTGCCTGGTCACATGATCTTCCCCACAGAACTTTGGCTGTCAGTGCAGCAGAAGAGGACCCAAGATGCATTTAGTGAACCCGAGCCGAATCTTCAGCGATCGATTAGGCCTCGGGCATGGTCAGCGCTTAGGCGCACTGCTGCTCGGCAGTGAGCCCCTGCAGCCACAATGAGAGTGGCTTTAGCAGGGGCTCGCGCACGCTTCCGCAAGTGTGCGGAAGCGTGGGTCTTAAGAAAATTTTAGATTTGGCGCTCACGGGAGCGCAGGGCCGGTCACGTGAGCGGTTCGCCCAATGAGGGCGAACCGGCTCCGTGACGTCACAGGCCCCCCCCCCCCCGACACGCCCCCGGACGGCACGCGGTCTAAGGCCAGGGAACGCACCCGCTTTCCCTCAGCTTCAGCGCACCTCCGCCCGGCTGGATTCACCCTGGACGCAGCCTAACAGGAGAACGGACCTTTTTATTAAAAAAAAAAGGACAGCTTGGTCTGCAGCTTTAAAAGCAAACAAACGAGTGTGGGGGGGGGGGGGGAGAGATGCACCGGGGCAAAATTGGTGCAATTCTGGGGCACACAAACTGTACAAGATGTATTACAGAGCATAATCCCAGTAAAATCAATAGGATTTTTTCTTTTGATATATCTGGTTGTTTCCTTAATACACAGAGGAAGCGGACAGTGGATCTGCGAAACGCGTAGGGCTGAAGAAGTCGGGACCCAGTGATGGCCACTCATCTCCAAGATGACGTGATGTCATCACGAATACCCAGAAGTAACAGTACGCGGCGGCTAGTAGCAGCATCGGCAGCGTTTTCAGAGGGGGAGAAGGTGAAAAAGAAATGTGTCTATGGAAGGAGCGTCTACTCCACTGACTTGAATGCCACATCCTTGAGCTTGAGTGCAAGCACCTTACTTGTGAGTGGGATAAATTACTTTACTTTTAACGGTATTAATAAATTTATCTGTACCATAGAGTTGTGTGTTTATGCTCTTCTATCCGATGCAATTTTTAATACACAAGACGTCTGTGTTTTAGCTTCTTGGCACACGGATGGTGGTACGTTTGTCAGTGGGTTCTCTACCCTTTGATCTACCAAATTTCTAGAAGGCTCAACTGGGACAGGTTTATGTAAACTCACAGTATATTGGAGATTAAGAACAGCCTAAAAAAATCTACTTAGATTTTGCAAAGGCTTCTGATACGGTTTCCCACAAGAGGTTGGTGTACAAAATAAAGCAAATTGGACTCAGTAATAATATATGCACCTGGATTGAAAACTGGTTAAAGGACAGGCAACAGAGGGTTGTCATAAATGGAACTTTTTCAGGTTGGGCTAAAGTCGTGAGTGGAGTACCTCAGGGATCGGTACTGGGACCCCTGCTTTTTAACTTGTTTATTAATGACCTTGAGGTTGGGATCGAGAGCAAAGTCTCCATCTTTGCTGATGATACTAAATTGTGTAAGGTAATAGAATCAGAGCAGGATGTAATTTCTCTTCAGAAGGACTTGGAGAGACTGGAAACGTGGGCAGGTAAATGGCAGATGAGGTTTAATACAGATAAATGTAAGGTTATGCATTTGGGATGCAAGAATAAAAAGGCGACTTACAAATTAAATGGACATATATTGGGGGAATCCTTGATGGAGAAGGATTTAGGAGTGCTTGTAGACAGCAGGCTTAGCAATAGTGCCCAATGTCATGCAGTAGCTGCAAAGGCAAACAAGATCTTATCTTGCATCAAACGGGCAATGGATGGAAGGGAAGTAAACATTATTATGCCCCTTTACAAAGCATTAGTAAGACCACACCTTGAATATGGAGTACAATTTTGGGCACCAATCCTAAGAAAAGACATTATGGAACTAGAGAGAGTGCAGAGAAGAGCCACCAAATTAATAAAGGGGATGGACAATCTAACTTATGAGGAGAGGCTAGCTAAATTAGATTTATTTACATTAGAAAAGAGGTGTCTAAGAGGGGATATGATAACTATATACAAATATATTCAGGGACAATACAAGGAGCTTTCAAAAGAACTATTCATCCCACGGGCAGTACAAAGGACTCGGGGCCATCCCTTAAGGTTGGAGGAAAGGAAATTTCATCAGCAACAAAGGAAAGGGTTCTTTACAGTAAGGGCAGTTAAAATGTGGAATTCATTACCCATGGAGACTGTGATGGCAGATACAATAGATTTGTTCAAAAAAAGGTTGGACATCTTTTTAGATAGGAAAGGTATACAGGGATATACCAAATAAGTATACATGGGAAATATGTTGATCCAGGGATTAATCCGATTGCCAATTCTTGGAGTCAGGAATGAATTTATTTTTCCCCTTATGAGATATCATTGGATGATATGACACTGGGGTTTTTTGTTTGCCTTCCTCTGGATCAATAAGTAAGTATAGATAAAGGATAAAGTATCTGTTGTCTAAATTAGCATAGGTTGAACTTGATGGACGTACGTCTTTTTTCAACCTCATCTACTATGTAACTATGTAACTATGTAACTGTGTAACTATGTAACATGTAATCTGTGATATTTCATTAGTTTTAGTAACTTACAAGCTTTTCATGTGCTCTCTTCGACCTTGTCCTATTTGTGCCTCAATATCCCAACCCTAAATACTGTAACCAAGAATTCAACATTATATGCCCACATTTGTTACGTCTCAGTTAGAGGACACTTAAGAGAGTTTGATTTGTGGGAGATTTCCTGGCTTTTTAGATCTTCCTTTTTAGTACTAGACAGATGTTGGATGCTGTCACGTACGGCACACCTGTGAGCACGTGACCTGCCTACGGGACACGGGAAACTACACAGCTCTTTAGCAGGCCCACTTTAACCTTCGCAAAGCTCCCTCAAATTAACAATATTTCCCCTAACTCCGTCCCAATATACCATCTGTCACGAACAGCACACAAGCGAGCACGTGATTTAGGCCTCGACCAGGGTAAATGCTCGCTCTCGAGCACCGTGACGTCACACGCTGAGCAAGCTGGAGCGATTCCTGGCCCTGGCTGTAGCGCGCGTGAGGGATCGTGCTGGGGAAGGGGGGACGGGGGGGACGTGTGACGTCACGGATCTGGTTTGCACTTATAGGGCGTACCGGTCACGTGACCCGGCCATCGTACGACAAATACAAATTGATTTGTCTCCTCAAGCAGCGCTCCTCTGAACTCTCACGTGCACGCGCATGCTCACTACAGCCGCTCTCATTGTCTCACGCTGACGTTGCGCATGAGCACGCGAGCGAGCCTTCACCCTGGACGAGGCCTAAGATATGCAACCAGGGTTAATACACACGGCTACTTTAGCCAAATCACTTTTCTCCTGCGCAAAGTACTTTCAATTAGTTAATATTAACCCCGTATTCAATTGCAATCATATCTATACGCTGCCACCACTCGAGAAATTATGCTAAATATGTATAATTATATATATCTGCCAGGGTCTCAGGTCCCTGTTTATTATAGAAACAACTATGCACTTAACACAGAAAAATTTGATGTAGCAAAATGTGTCTGAAAATGTAAATACTCTCTCCTGAGCGCTCATCAGTTCATTCAGAGCCCCAAAGCAGCACTGTAAGGGTTCCAGTCCAGGCTTTGACTGGAACCCACCCTTACCTGGCTGCTGTGGACATTTTCATTACTGGCAGCCTGCTATATTGGCTGCACATGTTCAAGGGCTTAAATAGCAGCCCGTGACTTCCAGCCCCTGCCTGAGCATTGTATACTTCCGTTGTGTTCCTGGCCACCCTGGGCTCTAGTTCGTGAGCCTTCCCCATTGCTGAGCCTTCTGTGTGGTTTGCCAGTCGCTGTGGCATGCCTATCTCTGTGGCTTCCCTGTTCCAGAGGCTAGCCTGTTGCTGTGGCTTGCCTATCCCTGTGGCTTCCCTGTTAATTAGGAATTCCTGTTGCTGACCCCTGACCATGACCCCGACCTCGCTGCCTTCCGCCTGCCCTGACCTTTTGCCTGTCGCCTGGATTCTGCACCACTGCCGTCTGCCCGGACCCTTTGCCTGCTTACCGACAACGGATACTCTAACAGGACTCTGTCCCATGGCTTTGGTCGGTTAATTGGCATCCGTACCTCAGCTCTGCGGGTCCGCTTCCTGATCGGAGACGAGCACCGTCATACTTATTAAAGAATTAGTTATTACATAAAAATACTGCGCTTCTGATTACAGAAAAGAATAATTACAAGAACATACAGTTACAATAAATGCAAAACAATCTGCTTAAAATAACAGGATAAAGCAGGGGTGCGCAACGTTTTTTACCTGCGACCCCCCCCCCCCCCGCCTGCTTACCTTCCGGGTCGCGCCCCCCCCATCTCCTCGGCTCTGGCGTCAAATGACGTTCCGGGATCATGTGACGTCACGTTGCCATGGCAATGCGACATCACGTGACCTTGCACTGTCATTTGATGCCTGTTACCATGGCAACGCGTCACCGAAGACCAGGTAGGAGAAGCTGCAGAGACCTCGCGTGGTCCCCCCGGCATTTAATTTAAATGCCTCGGGGGAGAGCGCGGGACGTCTGTAGCCGCTGCGCCCCCCCACGGAAATTCTACTGTCCCCCATGGAGTGCGCGCACCCCCCACTTTGCGCACCCCTGGGATAAAGCATAAAACAGAAATCCCTATACAGTACATTACCATATGTCATAGGTTTTCCCCCCCAGAGAGCTCACTGGCGTAGAAATATGAAATATCACTTGTTTGGTCCAAAACACACCTCTGTTGAATTCTGATTTCATAACTCCAGGGCAAGCCCTATATACCATTATTTTCCCATTTAAACCACATAACTCTGTGCCCAGGACACTAACTCTGTGCCCAGGACACTAACTCGTGCCCGGACACTAACTCTGTGACGGACATAACTCTGGGCCAGGACAATAAATTTCTATGCCCAGGACACTAACACTGTGCACAGGGCACTAACTCTGTCCCAGGACACTAAATCTGTGCCCAGGACACTAACTCTGTGCCCAGGACACTAACTCTGTGCCCAGGACACTAACTCTGTGCCCAGGAAACCAACTCGGTGCCCAGGACACTAACTCGGTGCCCAGGACACAACTTGGGCCAGGACACTACTCTAGGCCCAGGACACTAACTCTGTGCCAGGGCACTAAATCGTGCCCAGGACACTAACCTGTGCCCAGGACAACTAACTCGTGCCCAGGACACTAACTCTGGCCCAGGACACTAACTCTGTGCGACACAATCTGTGCCCGGACCCAACTCTGTGCCCAGGGACACTAACTCTGTGCCCAGGACAACTCTGTGCCAGGCACTAACTGTGCCCAGGACAAAACTCTGTGCCCAGACACAACTCTTCCAAGGCCAACTCTTGGGCCAGGACACTAACTCACGGTGCCCAGGACACTAACTCTGGGCCCAGGGACACTAACTCTGTGCCCAGGACACTAACTCTGTGCCCAGGACACTAACTCTGTGCCCAGGACACTAACTCTGTGCCCAGGACACTAACTCTGTGCCCAGGACACCAACTCTGTGCCCAGGACACTAACTCTGTGCCCAGGACACAACTCTGTGCCCAGGACACTAACTCTATGCCCAGGACACTAACTCTGTGCCCAGGACACTAACTCTGTGCCCAGGACACTAACTCTGTGCCCAGGACACTAACTCTGTGCCCAGGACATACGTGAAAACGAGAGGTAACTCTCAATGTATTACTTCCTGGTAACACATTTTATAAATAGATAAGCCCACCCCTGTCGTAAATCAGCGCCTAGGTTGACGGTTTTACGACAGTTTAAAAAAACTCCTAAAAAATGGGTTTAAATCTTTGCCTCAATATCTAAACACACTCATAACTTATTTTCTCTAATACCTAGACACACATGAGTCATATCAATGGATTCAGGCGACTATGACGGACGTAACGAGTCTTGTTCTTAAAGTGGACTGACAAATGGATATCTGTCTCTGGCTACCTTCAACACCTCATGCGTCTGGCCTCACTGCATGCGCCTTGCCTCCTTGCATGCGCCTTGCCTCACTGCATGCGCCTTGCCTCACTGCATGCACCTGGCCTCACTTCATGTGTCTGGCCTCACTTCATGCGTCTGGCCTCACTTCATGCGTCTGGCCTCACTGCATACACTGCATGTGCCTTGCCTCATTGCATGTGCCTGGCCTCATTGCATGTGTCTGGCCTCACTGCATGCGCCTGGCTTCACTGCATGCGCCTGGCCTCACTGCATGCGCCTGGCCTCACTGCATGCACCTGGCTTCACTGTATGTGCCTGGCCTCACTGCATGCGTCTGGCCTCACTGCATGCGTCTGGCTTCACTGCATGCGTCTGGCCTCACTGCGTGTGCCGGGCTACATTGCATGCGTCTCCCTGCAATGATTACAGATATCTGAACGTTATACTTTTACAATCGAGGTTATCACTGGATAGTCTTATTTTTAATAAAGTCACTCATTGGTTGAATACTTTCTTAGCCACGGCCCCTGAACCTTGCAGAACTCTCCAGAGAATGCCTTTGAAAGCAGCTCTAAAAGGATCCTGTTTATAAAGTTGTCAAGGGAGCCATATTTTATGCCCATCTCTGGCAACACAACGGCCCTTATCTCAAGAGTCTATCAGACCCATACAGCACATCTTGTACCCAGTGATAACCCACCAATTAAGTCCTCTTTTAAAATCAAACTGTGGCTACATTAACCCCTGAAGTACCAGGTTGATTAAAAGACTTACTATCTCATGATATTAGCAGAACAGCATTAGTACACCAACACAATGGCTGCTCAAGGCTGGCACATTTGTTTTCCACTCATCTAATCGCTTTCCAAACAATCCTACACTACAGCGGGAAGGGGTGGGGGAGGGGGTGCGAGAATTTCCAGGGGGGCACGGCGGTTACAGAGGTCCCCCACTTTCCCCCCCAAGGCATTTAAATGTAAAGCCGGGGAAAGCGTAAGGCCTCTGTAACTCACTTACCTTGGCTTCCAGCGATGCGTCGTCATGGCAACGTGGCGTCATCGCCACGTTACCATGGCAACGTGACGTCACATAACCCCGTGGCTTCATTTGACACCGGAGCAAAAGGTAAAGGTATGGGGGAGGGAGGGGGGCCGAGCAGGGGGAAAAGTTTGTGCACCTCTGCACTAAAGAAACCTCAAGCCTTTTAGGAAATCTGTTTCAAGTCATAAAAAAAAGAAAGAAGGTATCTTCACTTCACGATGACAGTGTAATAATGGTGTTCTAAACATACACCAGCTGTCTAGTATTAAAAACACGGTGAATGGAAGATCCCAGGCGAGAACTGGCATTCTCTTCCCATTATCTGTAACAGTCTGTGAACATTCTTACTTCTGTAACGGGAATGACAATCACACAGCCCCCAGGGACGGATTTACTTTCAAATACTATTCGGCAGATAACCGAGAACTAATAGTAATAACATTATTGCTGCCTGAAAGTCCGCAGTCCTCTGCTGAATAGTGTTTGACTTCACAGAGCTCTCGGATATTAATATAATTCTACTGTTAGATGCACATGTACATTTTAAAACCACTGTTCTTATTATATTTTACTCTTATTATATTTTTTAACAAAAAAACAAAACAAAGAATCAAAAGAGAATGTGTGATTTATCACTGCGCAAAGACTTGATTTAGTTTAGAAAATGTACTGATGCCTCAGAATCACAGCGAACACTAACTTTTGGAACTAAACTTAGCCGATAGGGACACTCCATTATCATCCAGAGGGGCGACGTTTCTTTGCCGTGCTCAAAGCACTTTCTGAAGGCTGAAGATCTTCAAAACACAAAGAGTGCGCAGACAATTGTGACTGTGTCTTTAGGAAATGCATTTATATCGTTGTAAGGTGTCGTATAATAAAGTAATAATAATCACTTTATTTCATATAGCGTTTTTCTCCCAATGGGACTCAAAGTGCGTCACAATTACAGTATAGCGTGCGGTACGCAGCACATAGGAATGATTTCGGTGCCTGAGGCACAGGGAGATAAAGTAACTGCCCAAGGTCACAAGGAGCCGACCCTGGGAATTGCGCCAGGCTCATTGTTTGCAGAATCAGTGTCGTTACTCACTGAGACACTCCTCCTCCTTGTACCTCTGTGGAAGAAGTGCATTGACTTCAAGCAGCATTTACACCGTGGAAGGAATGTAAACCAGTTGATATTTAGATTTCATGATTTATTTAGGCCCCTGTGATGATTTAGTTATATATTTTAGTATATTAATTGAATTTGACATTACGACATAGGAAAAACATGATTGTATCCCCCATTATGTTAGGCCAGGATGTTCTAGTCCAGAGGTCGTCAACTCCAGTCTTCAGGAGCTACCAACAGGTCAGGTTTTAAGGATATCTCTGCTTCAGCAAAGGTGGCTCAGTCATTTTGATAGAGCCACCTGTGCTGAAGCAGGGATATCCTTAAAACCTGACCCGTTGGTGGCCCTTGACGACTGGAGTGGGCCACCCTTGGCGTGCGCTCCATGTCCTGAGGGCAATGTTCTAGTCCATTCCTGGAGTGGGAAATCACTATTTTATCAAGGACTATTTGTCATTCTTAATCAGACCATGCGGCAGATGCTGGCATTTGCAGTCATGCTGTCACTTCTATTACAACCTCTGAGTCAACTGTGTATCTATAGCACAGCAAATCATTGACATTGAAGACAAAAAAAATATATAACTAACACATTAAACTGACATTCCTGAATTCTGCACTAAAATTGCAAATGACAATCTGTTAAAGGCAAAAAATCAATGTACAGTATTCTACAGCAGGAGGTCACATATTTCATGCATCCCAACGTCTTCTCATAAGTCAAGGCAGGCAACATCGTTCTTAAAAGGGATTGCAATTGACATTGAAAGAGCGCTATAAAATTCATTATAAAACAAGATGATGAATGCACCTCGTCAAGAGCCAAGGGCAGACTGTAGCAATTATCAGACAGGTCTTTTTTAGGAAGGCGTTTATTCCCCCCTTCCTCTGCGGCAGGGGGTGGCCAACTCCAGTCCTCAAGGGCCACCAACAGGTCAGGCTTTCAGGCTGTTCCTGCTTCAGCACAGGTGGCTCAATCAGTGGCTCAGTCAAAGACTGCTTCAGCAAAGGTGGCCCAATCACTGCTTCAGCCACCTGTGCTGAAGGAGGGATATCCTGAAAACCTGACCCGTTGGTGGCCCTTGAGGACTGGAGACGACCACCCCTGCTCCTCGGCTTGGCAGTATTATTGCTGGGGCTGAAGCAGCCGTTGGGGTACACGTGAGTAATATTTTGCATTGCTTTTAGCGGTGCGTCACGTAACATTTATGTTTGATAAATATACAGTAGGTGATTGACACATTAAAAAAAAAAAATCGTACAATATAAGAATGTTTTAGCATCCTACATGTGTTTCCATAGTAACCAAATGATTTCAGGGCCTTTATTATCTGTCCTCTCTTGCACTGTTTGTGGCAGTGCTCCTGAACCTGCTTTTGTTCTTGGCGGTTAAAGTAATTAGGACGACATCATTAGCGAAACAGGTGTGAGCATCTGATGAGACATTATTTCCTGGGAATCTTAAGAATTCATTTATTCTGCACTGGGAACAATGAAGTCAGAATGTCCCTTTACAGAGGGAACCCGAGCATGCAAGGTTTGGGGCGATTTGTCATTTTTTTTAAAATGTAGGTTTGAAACGAGAGGTCTACGGAGCTGAACCCCACTAATTTTAGCTGCGGGGACCCCCTTGCTTCCGGATATACAGTGCTCCGCATGGAGCACACGTAGCCGCTCTTCCCGGCTAGCACGGTTCATGTAATGGTAGCGTTTTAAAGCTCCCGCGTCCTGCTGGCCAATAGGAAGCCGTGACGTCATCAGGTTCAGCTTCCTATTGGCCCGCGTGACACAGGAGTTTTAAACGTTAAACCCCAGCTAGCCCAAAATCGGAGCTGCTACCTCGGGAAGCATGGGGCCCTCAGAGTTGAAATAATTGGTTATTCAGCGCTGGAGACGAGCGGATTCAATCCTATGTAAAAAAAAATAATAAACACCCCTTGGATTGGGCCTTTAAGGGTGATCGATACGTTGTTCGATATCGTTTGCCTGCTATGTGGAACTGCCCCTTTAAGAAGGATTATTGCTCTCTGACTAGTTCACAGATACTCTTGTTTACAAGGGCAACTACATTGCATAACTACTACTTACAGAACTGCAGACTCAGGCTTAGGAAGGCCAGGAGAGCAGCCAAGGCCAGCAGTAAAAGAAATCGGTTTCGGAGAAGCATTCTTCAATTCCTTCTACTTTTTCTTCATGGTTTCGTATCCACGTCTGAGCATTTCCTACGAACTAAACACAGAATGAAGATTATGAACTAAACACGGAACAAAGCTTTAACACATGAAGCAGCTGAGGGTGTGCCGTGTACTTTAGAACCGGATAGTTTGAGGAGGAGGATTGCGTGTAATATTTACAGTTCTGCCCCAGGGTAGTCACAAACACTGTGATCTCGAACACTGAGCCTCTGATTGAGCCACCTGTGCTGAAGCTGGGATATCCTGAAAACCTGACCTGTTTGGGGGGGCTTGAGGACTGGAGTTGAGCCCCCCTGGTCTAAGGTATACCAGGGCTCTCCTGTTTTCTGTGTCTAGGCAGAGATTGGGTCATTTTCAATGTGCATTCGCGTAGGCTGCATGTGTCTCCAGGTCTCTTGGCTTGCCCCATTAATATCAAAGGATAAAGCAGACTGGGGGAGGCTCAACACAGGAGCACCACAAGCAGGGTAGTAACCAAAGGATGTCAAATGCCTCACAAGTTTCAGCACATCAAAGTTCACAAAGTAAATTGGAAGAAATATTTAGGGCCATATTTACCAAGCAGTGCTACAGGACTCCTTACGGACCATTCAAATGAATGGGTCGTAAAGGGTTTAATTTTTTTAAAGGCCATCCATTTCTCAAATCTAACCCCTTAAACATGTCATTTTGCGTTACAACACCCACACACACACACACACCCACACACACACACACACACCACACACACACACACACACACACCACACACACACACACACACACACACACACCCACACACACACACACACCACACACACACACACACACACTGCCTCTTTTAAGACTTGTTCATGGATATAACATTTTGTCTTACAAAGAAAGAGGCACATTGGAACCACACATGGTGTAGACATCCACTCGCCTTACGGAGATACTTTTGTATCTTAGCATCCGAAAACAAGTATCAGCTTTAAAATCGCAGATACAAATGAAACAGGACACTGAGATATTAAAGGAAAGACTGTAGATAAGCACAGCCCCGATTCCTCTGATTTGATGCTAGCTGCTGTTCTCACATACAGTAAGTATACTGTACACGATCTCATTTGTACCGATTACACTTAAATCAGTTTTGCACATTGGCCTCCAGCAGTGACGCGTTCATGAGACGTTCTTATCATGATCCTGTTATCTGGATAGCGCCTGAATGTCAAATAGTATTAAGACAAACATTTTCATACCATCTTCGAAACTGCATAAAGTATCATCAGGAGTTGTTTTCACTAAAGTAAATGTTTGTTAGGAAAAGAACATCTAAACCAGGATGGCTAACTCCCGTCTTCGAGGGCCACCAACAGGTCAGGTTTTCAGGATATCCCTGCTTCCAGCCAGGTGGATCAGTAACGACACGTGGCGGGTGAAGCCGGGTATCCTAAAAACCGGAACGTTGGTGGCCATTCAGGAATGGAGTTGGCCGACCCTGATCTAAACTGTACTGTCATTTTGAATACTATCAGATTCTGCTATATATTCTAGTCCCTGCAGTAACAATGTTATAACTGATATCCATTACTAACACAAACTTAATTTGATGACATGTATGCAGGATAGATTAATGCAATTCTGTCTTCCTCCAATATAATGTACCCCATGGTTACGCATAAAGCAATATCTCTTTGTGGAAAAGTGTGTGTGTGTGTGTGTGTTATCACCCGGGACCACTGAGTGACCCGAGAGGTCGACCATACCCTCGGGTGGGTTATCAGTGCCCCCTCCCCCCCCCATCTTATTCCCCTCTGTCAACAAAAAGTAAAAAATCGATATTATGGTATTGTGTAACCACTACTCTATACTGTTTTTTTGTAGCAAAAGGTGACACTGTGTGCACATTTGCATGTCATTTCCCAGAATCCCTTGCTGCAGTGGAAGTGCTGTGTGCTGGGTGATAACGGTGAAAGGCGGGGTTGCAGACCTGTCTAAGACATGCAAATGAGCACACAGGAATATTTCCATTTGATATATATATATATATCCAGGGTTCGACAATCCTATACATTTACACGCCCGGGCGAGTGGATTTAACCTCTGGGCGAGTAAATATTGGCCCAAGCAGAACACGTGCTTGTTTTTTAAAATTTTCCCTGCTCGCGCTGCCTGAAAAAAAAAAAACTCCCGCTACCTGACAGCTGATTGGCGCTCGCTCCCAGGCTTTGTGGGCGCGCGGCCAGGCTCTATATGAGGCCGCCCCCAACGAGCAGCCATTCTTTCTGGCCGGAGATATGTTGCAGAGTAAGTACTCTAATCCTCCGGCCCCTCTGCTCCTTCCCTGCAAGCCAAGATACTCGCGGGGCGGGTGATAGTAGTGGGGGTATACCCTCCTTCTCTCCCCGGTCCCGCGCCACTTCCCGCTTCCCCCGATACTCGCGGGGCGGGTGATAGTAGTGGGGGTGTCGCCCCCCTTCTCTCCCCGGTCCCGCCGGGAGATGGTCGCGGAACCCCCCCTAACCCAGAAGACAGGTAGGGAACACATCCCCGCCAATGTATAACATTGCGGGAATGAGGTACCTGGACATTGAGGGACTGCGGATCAGGTAAGATCCCAGGCGGGATTGCTGCTTTAGATATTGTGAAGCGGGGACGTCCAGACACTGGTTAAGGGGTTCAGGAAACTGGTATTCACACATGGCTTTTATTTTAGATCGACATGTACACACACACACACACACACACACAACACACCACCACACCACCACACACACACAACACACAAACACACACACACACACACACAACACACACACACACAACACACACACACACACACACAAACACACACCACGTAACAAGGACTATTTGTAGTATAATTGTAAGACAAATAAATATATTTTGTCAAAACGAATGTTGTTCTGACTAGGAATTTATTAAATGTATTTTATTTATATATTTTATTTTAAAGCGGGGTTGGGGCGGGACTAGGTGGCGAGTAGATTTTTGGGTGATTTGTCGAACACTGTACAGTATATATATATATATATATATATATATATATATATATATATACACACATATTACACATACATACACACTCACACACACACATATACAAAACAAAGAAGGAGCGCTATCAATGTGTGTGTGTTAGTGCATTCTAAAATATGTGTTCTAACTGATTGTGTTATAAAAAATGTGTGGTGATGTGAAAAAGTGAAAAATGTATATAACAAAAATTGGTTATATATTAATAACACAAAAAATAAATAGAACAGTGTCCAGTGAAAAAAATAAAAATAGAACAGACCAGTCCAATGTGATAGATGAAAACAAGTCCAGATAGGTATTTCAGTCACTGTATGGAGAGGCGAGCTTCTATATAATATAGCCTGATCAAGGAATCTACAAGAACAAAATAAAAAGAAGCACCAGCTCCATAGCATAATACTGTATGTAAAAGATTGAAGTGGAAAACAGCATCTCTCCCCTCTTCTGACTTGCTGACATCTTATACTGATAAGTATCTGCCTTGCACACCCATATCATCAGCTATACTGCTCCAATTACACCCTGGTTGCACCTCCCCCCCCCCCCCGCCACCCCCCTGCAGTTCCTGGAAGCTAACATATTGTTTCCAATGAATGTTTTTTATATATTTGAAGTGAGTACCTGTCCTGGCGGCCTCTCTTGATTTTGAATAAATTTGTGACTTTTACATACAGTATTATGCTATGGAGCTGGCGCTTCTTTTTCTTTTGTGTACACACACACACACACACACACACACACACACACACACACCACAACACACACGGGGTACTCTTTGGAAGTACCGGGTCACATGGTCCCAGCTCACAGTGCAGTATGGAGTCCTGCAGCTCCCGCGCGGGCCCCACACTGACCGCTGATGCTGCCCCACCTCCCCCGCACCTCTGCTTACCTGTTCAGATGTCGCCGCGGGCTTCCTCCACCCTAACGCTGTGTGTGTTACCCTGCTTCTCCGTGTGTTAAATAGGGGATTGTATCACTCAGGACTTGAGACAATACTATATTTTGTAAACTGATACTGACTGTTTGTCAGATTGGTGGTTTCCCTGTTCGGTTTTGGAAGCCTTTAATAATGTTATTTTTTATGTCTGTTTTCAAAGTCAAATACACTTTTTACAAAAAATGTGCTTATAGATGCTTTATATTATTATTTATATTATTAGATTTTTCATTTTCATTTTGGGTCTTGAACATGAAATCCTGAATTTGTAGCCCTCTTTATATAATACTTTTTGCTGAGCACAACATACATGAACCCATGAATAATGCAACAAAATACATTAACCTGTGCATCCATTCTAATATACGCTTTATGTTAATGTCCAGCCTCACAAGCTCTCCAATAAAAAACACCCACACAAATCCTCTATTCATACCCTCTATCTACTCCTTCCTGCTGCTGGGGATCTCCCCTAAGCCTGAAGCCAGACATACACACCTGATCTCACCTACGCCACCCTGCCATCTTTTCCCCTTTAAATGGTGTTAACCTTTTCATTTAACACCCATCTACAGCACTTATTCCCTCACCGGCTGTCTCTGTAAGTTTCCCCTCAGACCTCTTAGATTGTAAGCTCTTCGGGGCAGGGATTTCCTTTCCCATTGTCTGATTTTTGCTGCACTTATTGTATTTTTAAAATTCCCTGTACTGTATTCTTTGTGAAGCGCTGAGTACACTTCTGGCACTATATAAATAAAGACATACAATACAATACAAGGGCTAGAAAACAAGTATGGCACCAGGAAGAATACATATCATGACAGTTGTGTTTATGTTGCATACAAGACGGCTTACTCTTGACACTATATACCAAAATGGAATTATTTTCACTAAAAATAATAAAAGTTATAACTGGGAACATTCTAGTGCAACTGAGTCCTACACCTCTGGTTACTCACAGTTTGTATTTTACTCACCTTTCTGATTGCAGGACACTCCTTATTGAGTGTTTCTGCCATCCGCATTACCGATCCAGAACTTGTTATCACAGGTTCAGACCTTAGGATCACAGCATTTAATACTCGTTTTAATCCCCAATATTTTATTTAGTGGTTTATTAAAGTTGTTTTAAATCCTTCATACCTCACCCATTTGATGTATTAGAGTGCCCAAACTAGGTTTCTTTTCTCTGTTTGTTGTTCATTAATACTTACCTAGGGGGCACCTACATCCCTATTACATTATACTTATCGACAGCTGCGGGGGTCCCCTATCTAGTACCTAATTACACATTCTAGTGCAGACAGTGGGTTCCCAAGTTTAGGCTGATTACACCACCCCAAACCAGCCTTACCACGTTATCCTTCTAGCATCACAATTCATACCGTCCCCGGTAAGTATACTGGGAACCAGAGCAGAAAATGGCTCATTTTAGCTCTACGGACCCCCTGCTTCCCAACCACGGGGGGGGGGGGGGGGGGAACTGGCCAACTCCAATCTTCAAGGGCTACCAACAAGTCAAGTTTGAAGGATATCCCTGCCTCAGCGCAGGTAGCTCAATCACTGCTGCGCCTGCAAAATGCACCATGTAAATGACGCCAGTTACTGTAAAGACAGCTCTCCCTTTATCAGACAGGTTATGAGAGCTACTTGCTGGTGCAGCAGTGTTAGGACATACAGACGGGCCACGCCGTGACATGGCTGCAGGTTTTAAATACTTTGGCCAGAGAATTGAACTAAATAACCCTTGCTCATGAGAAGATATACGGTATAATATGTCGAGTTGTAGCACTGGGGCTTTTTGTCTTTTGTCCTGTAAACACTGGGTGACACGGAAACAAAATCAATGAATTCAATCATAAATGCCTGTTTCCCCATCAATGTTACTGCTTAATATTATTCCATATTCAGTTTCTCATCTCATCAGCAGGGGGCCACATGTCTGACCCACTAAATAATTCCACCAAATGGTGACACACTGCGAGCGCTCGCCTGCATGTCATTTCCCAGAATCCCTGGCTGCAGTGGCAGCACTGTATGCTAAGGCTGAGGCCCCGCTGTGGCTCGTGGCGCGCGCGGCCGCGGGCCACCAGCCCCTTTCCTTCAGTCTGGAGGTCCCCGCTGGCTCCTTCAGATGGGGCTGACTGCGCGCTGTGATGCGTCAGCCGGCCGATGCTGCAAGCTTCTGGTGATCAGAAGCGCTGACGCGTCACGTGGTGCACGAGTCAGCCAATGAGGGAAGGAGGGGAGGAGGAAAGGATCTACGGGAGGGAGGCGGCTAGGAGGGAAGTCTGTGAGGCAGCCGTGCATGGCCCCCCCCCACCCTCCCGTGCATACATCATCTCCCAATACATGCATAATGACCCCCCCGCTCCCCATATCCTGCGCTCCCCATTTCCCCGTGTTTGTTGATGGGAGACGGGGCGCATGGGAGAGGGTGGGGGGTGTCTCTGAGTTTACGGGGAGCTGCAGAGACCGGGGGGGGGGGGTGGCGAGCTGCAGAGACATTGCCGCCCCCCGACCCGTTTTGGCCACGCCCCCCCGCACGCAAAAATGCTCCCTATGGACCACAATCCGCCTGAAGTGCCTCTCCACGCGTCACCGCAGTGCGGGCGCGCTGACTCAGGCAGCGGGGCATCGGCCTAAGAGATAATGGGGAAAGGCAGGGTTGCAGGACTATCTGAGACGTGTGAATGTGCCCATAAGTGTTATTTTTATTTGCTGTATACCTTTTTCGCTGAAAGCCAACAACCAAACTCAACATGATGATTTCAAAAGGTCAGCGAGTTGTTAACTTTGTATATATTTTTTTTATCCCTTTCTAAACTTCCTGTTAATATGAAACCATGTTTTACGATACTGTCAATAGGCTCTGTAAGAGACGTGTTCAGAGGTATGCTATGGAGACCGTTTAAAGTGAAACTAGGCTTTATTGCATCTGTCCCTTTAACACAGCAAAAAGAAACCTACTCCACTTTGGAGAATATCTACACATGTAGTCCAGCCCTCTCTAACTGGGTGGTTAGTTACAGTAAGCTAATTACCAGCCCAAATATATACATTTATATAGATACACAACAGTCTCATAACAAAGTCTTATCTGTTTCTTGTAGCTGTAGGGGAAGGCTTCTCTGCTCTCCTGGGTCAGCACCCTAGTGTGCTAAGGCAATGTCTGTCCAGGTATAGAGGTCTTCTCCCCTTAGTCTTGCTGTCAGCCTGCAATCTCTTTGCAGCTCAAGACATCTGTCCTTCCTTGGTTCAGTCCCCAATTGTGAGACTCAGGAATCCTCTTCCTGTATCTCACATTACACTATTTCACAGAGCTCTGATTAGGCAGGTGGAGTTGGTTCATTGCTGGTGTGCAATTAACCAGCACACTGCTGGATCAGAGGCAAGTTTCAAAATCTGTTATGTTACAAACCTATAGTGGTAACTTAAAGCTGCATTTCAAGCAATATCCTACATGTGTTTTTTTTAATACATCAGTTCTTAACTACGAGAAAATACTTGTAACATTTAAAAAAATAAAAAATAAACAATTTTATAGATCTTTTTAATGTATTTTAATGTAACAAGCATTTTTGTTCCTATAGCAACCATTTACAAAGTCACATCCTCTTCCCCTTCTGAAACAGCATCACCTTTTTGAGCCCTGCCCTCTCTAGCAGTGAACCAATGGAATCTAGTGCCTGCCTGGTCACATGATCTTCCTCACAGAACTTTGGCTGTCAGTGCAGCAGAAGAGGACACAAGATGCATTTAGTGAACCCCAAGCCGAATCTTCAGTGATTGATTACAGGAGAACGGATCAATCAGCAACTTAGCTGATCACTTGTCAGTGTGCAGATTGTATTGATGCACATACAGTATTGAATGATTAAAAAAAAATGTAAACGACAGCTTGAACTGCAGCTTTAAGGGGTTAAAGCAGTTAGTGGAAGGGGTTAACTATAGGGATTTTTTAGCGGTTAGGGTAAAGGTATTTAGGGTAAGGGCCAAGGTTAGCGAGTTAGCTTAGCGTCGAAGCGGCCGGCGGCTCAGCAGCGGCGAAAGACAAGCGGTCATCGCAGCAAAACATCCAGGACCAGATGTCCTAGAAAAAAATATAAAGAGGACAAGCGCACGACTCATAGTGTAGTCATTCAAATATAATGCGGAAACAAATGAAGTGTGAGTATCACACGTACAAAAGCGCTCAACTGTTTCCACATTATATTTGAGTTACTACACTATGAGTCGTATGCTTGTCCTCTTTAGATTTTTTTCTTAGGCCCGTAATATAATGCGCATGCGCTCCGCCGTGCGCGGCACTTATAGTTGGCTGTGGATAGCCAGCCATCCTATACTAGCGGCGCACGCGCGCACGGCAGTGAGCGTGGAGCCGGTCGCCAGGGGGGAAGATTGCGAAAAGTACGTTTTTGCGCTGCTGTAATGTATGTATGCATGTGTGTGTGTATGTATGTATGTATGTATGCATGCATGTGTGTATGTGTGTGTGTGTATGTATGCATGCATGTGTGTGTGCACAATGTTAATAAATAATTTATTCTTTTTTTTCTTTTTAAAAATATATAATTAATTAATAACTCACAATCTACACACACAAATAAATATACATACATACACACACACACACATATACACATATACAAACACACAGACCACTGCAAACCTGTCGCTCCCGGCAGCACGGACCATACACACAAAAAGTGTGCGTCACGTGCACACGCGTTCGCACATGCGCGCGCCCGCACCTACTATAGAACAAGCCTTAGTTCCTTGAGATGTTGAGCCATCTTTAATTGGAAAGCAGCAGACTCTATTACACTTTTATCCTGAATACAGGTCCTGTTATGTATTGATATTGTTCGATACACTGATTATTTGGTTTGTTCATTTCACGTGGATACACACTACACGTTTATTAATCTAAATATTAATTAATTTTTTCACTGGTTTATATATCCGTAATTTGGTGCGCAGTGTGTTTTCCTAGTTCAATTGACAACTCCTAGACCAAGACTCCGCTGCCTATGTAAATCATTCCTTTATCCTTAGTAGTTAGTTTTAAAGAGGGGGAAGTGATTCTGATCAGGATCTGCCTTAAAAAAAGATAATGCTGAAGCCAAAAAGCTGGCTCCAGCAGCAATCAATAGCAGTCCTTGACGTCTGCCTCCAGGAAAGTATAGTATTAATTCCATCAGATGGCTCCAGACGCCCGACCATTAAAACGAAGGCTACATTTGCTGAACACTCAAGTGAATAAGAATAAGATTCTTAATCAGGGATAGAGAACTCCAATATATAACTCCTAACACGATCATTCTCATGGCTACACACTAATGAAGATGATTACGTGTAGAATAGATGCATGCATTTGCATTAACATGTTGAAAACCGAGACTAATGGATATACAGTATTGACAAACCTGCAATAGCCATGATTGCTACTTAATGGTCATTCTCCTAAAACTGCCATTAACAAGTAGTAATGACTATCTAATGTTGTACCTACTGTATACCTCTAAACCTGCTGTTGCCCATGTTGTGTTTGGCAGAAGGTTTTTCTCCTGCCGTGCATTCTCTCACTCACTATAGAGGTATGCTTACCATGAGATAAGATAACCTAATGCTAATAATCAGTGGTTGACAAATCACCAAAAAATCTACTCGCCACACAAAAAAATCTACTCGCCACCTAGTACCAAACGTGTGCTGCTTGGGCCAATATTTACTCGCCCGGGAGTTAAATCCACTCGCCCGGGGCGAGCAAATGTATAGGTTTGTCGAACACTGCTAATAATCACATACTGTTATTCTTATTTCACGGTGTCACGGACGGCCAGGGTTGCCACCTTCGACTGACGTCAACCTGGAGATTTTTTTTATTTAAATGACACTGTGTTGCCATGACAACGGGATGCTATGTAATGTCACTCGTCGTCAAGTTGCCATGACAACGTGGTACCGTATGACGTCGTGACACCATGTGGCGTCTCATTGTCATGGCAACGAGCATCACGTGATGCGGTTACATCACGTGATGCGGTTACATCACGTGACGTTCCCATTGGCATGACAACGCAGCGCCATTTGACGCCGCGCAGCCATATTGACAGTAGTTGCAGGGGGAGATGGCGGGAGACTGCTGTTGCGGGCACTATTGCTGCGTTAATGGTATATGGAATTATATATTACCTTACATCATTTCTATTATTCCTAACTAACGCTGATGACAATTGATGACAGAGTCGTCGCTGATCAATATTAATTTATTACAATGTTTACCTCAGTTTACTTTACTTGAGTTAATTTAACAAAGACAAGGTTACCTCATTGCTATCAAAAGGGAGGAACTGAAGCAGCTTTACTGTAAAGAGAGAGAGGGGGAGAAGAGAGAGAGAGAGAGGGGGGAGAAGAGAGAGAGAGACGGGGAGGAGAGAGAGAGAGGGAGAGGGGGGAGGAGAGAGAGGGAGAGGAGGAGAGAGAGAGAGAGGAAGAGGAGGACCTTCGGGTGGATTGACCAGCGAGCAGAAACGAGGAGTAGGTGAGAGGAGGATTCGACATCGTTCTTCAACGACGAGAGTTTTTCTGCGCAGACCGACCTCTGTTTGATTGCGATGAGACCGTGAGGAACCGATGAGTGGAGAGGAGGAAAGGATTGTCCTGGGGACCCGAACTCATTGAGGCACACGAGGAGGACGGAACTGAGTCGTAGTGAGAGGTGCGCGGAGCTATGTAGACGAGATGCCATGACGGAAGCCCGCGAAGAACAGAGATGGATGAGGGGGTGCGAGGCGACGAGAGGGGGGAGCAGGAGGAGAGGGGAGAGAGAGAGAGAGAGAGAAGCGGGGAGACGAGAGAGAGACGAGACGAGAGAGAGAGTAGGAGAGACGACTTGAGATGAGAGACGAGAGAGAATGAAGAGACGTCATCGAGAGAAACGATGAACGATGAAGACAAGTGACCAGACAAGAGAAGAAGACGCAGAAGGGGGGAGAGGGAAAAGAGATGGGAGAGACGGGGGGGGGAGAAGAGCGAGAGAGGGTGGGACAGAGATGAGAGGGGAGCAGAGCAGAAGAGAGGAGAAGAGAGAGAGGGGGGAAGAGAGAGAGAGAGATAGTGAGAAGGGAGAGAGGGGGGAAAAGAGGTAGAGGAGGTAAGATACATGGGGGTGGTGTGTGTTCCCTAGCAGGGTTTCTGGGAATGTTACTCTGTGCTTATGTGTCAATCGATCTTGTCTAATATAAACTACAACTCCCATGATCCCCTACGTGTGAGCATGCGCAGTAGAGCATAGGGCTGTGACCCGGATGTAGTAGGCAGTGAAGTGCACACAGATAGTCCTGTGAGAAATGCAGAGGATCTGTGAGTGATGTAGCAATGAGAACTCACTTACTGTGCTGCCCTGTCTGCAACAACCCGCCCACCCGGAGATTTCAGGGACAAACCCGGAGCCCGGAGAAGGGGATGCCAAACCCGGAGAGGTGGCAACCCCGCGTACGGCACACCTGTGAGCATGTGACCTGCATACGGGACAAGGTTTAATACACAGCTATCTAGCTGACCCACTTTTCACCTTTCACAAAAGTCCCTAAAACAATATTTCGCCTCAATCTATCCCAATATAGCATCTGTCACAAACAGCACACGTGAGCACGTGACTTAGATATGCAACCAGGGTTAATACACACGGCTACTCTAGCCAACTCACCTTTCTCCTGCGCAAGGTACTTCAAATGAGTTAAATATTTACCCTTTACTCAGTTGCAATAATATCTATCCGTTGTCACCACCCGAGAAATATGTACATAAAATCTAGATCTATGTGCCAGGGTCAAAGGTCCCTGTTTATTAAAGAAAAACTATGTACTTAGCACACAAAAATCCGTTGCAGCAAAATGTGTCCAAAAATGTAAGCTACTCTCATGCACAGTTCATTCAGAACCCAAAGCATTACTTATAAAAGACTGTTTTATAATATATAAAAATACAGTGCATTAGATTACATATAGTATAGTACAGTAGATTACAGAAAAATATTATTACAAGAACATGCAGTTACAAACTATGCAGAACAGTTTCTAAAAATAAAAGGCTAAAACATATGTACAAAGCCCTATACTTTACCACGTCATGGGTTTTTCCCAGAGAGGTCACTGGTGTAGGAAAGATTAAAACTCACGTGTCTTAATCCCAAAACATATCTCTTGTTGAATTCTGATTTTCATATTACTTTGGTGAGACTTATGTTCCCCATTGAAACAGCATAAGCCCACACCTGTCATAAATCAGCTCTGGTGTTTAAAGTATGACTAAATATATGAAGGACCTCATAACTTTATTTCTATAATACTTAGACAGAAGGGAGTTGCATCAATAGATTTAGGCGAGTTTGACAAATGGAACGAGACTAATTTTGATGGACTTGCCCTTACGTTTGAGCGACAAATAGATTTGTCCCTTGCCACACCCGAAACATCGCGTTTTTGGCCTTTTTGCATTTAAACGATTACAAATATCTAAACGTTACTTTAGAATAGGTGTCAGTTCCATGATATCTTTATATATTTCCTATTTTTGAACGGTAGGGTTAGTCACACCCCTTGGCACTCTGTAGAACCCTTCCAGGAATGCTTTGAAAGTACCTTTAAAAAATGTCCTGTTTATACATATGTCAGAAGAGCCATAATTTAATCCCATTCCTGGCAAAACACATGTTCTTATCTCGGGATTCTATCAATCCTATCAACTAGGCCTGGTCAAGGGTTTAACAGGCCATAAACATTTCTTTGTATTTTCTTTTGTCAAACTGTAACCACATTAACCCCTGAAGTACCAGATTGATTCAAATACTTAATATTCCATGCCATTTTTTATTACACATGAGACATCTGAAAAATCCAAAAATGTTTTGCAGTGTCATATGGATCTCGTAAAAGTTGTGATACAACATTGGTTTTAAATACTGAGATGGTTCAACTTTCTAATCCAGGTAACTAAACACTAGAGATCATCGAGACAACAAAGAAGAATTGAGGATCATCATCGTCAATACATAACATACTATGTTCAAAGTACATTCACCAAATGTATCTCATTGACTAGGAGGAGAAATTGTAGGCAGATTCTAACAAAGAAAAACATCACTTGTGAGCACGTTCACATAATAATCTAGCATACAATGTTTCCACTGCAGCTAAGAATTCTAGGAAATGACATGCAAATGAGCACAGTGTCAGCTTCAAACCATTTTAACATGGACCCCTACAAGCTTATGCCTGCTTTATTAGGCCGTGCATATAGTGCCCGCGATGGACGATGTCGCCCAAAACAAATACACGGAGCGTTGCCAAATTTGGAAGCTGTCAATATTTGATTTTTCAAGGGCTGTTGCCTCATGTGACAGCCCCTGAACCAATCAAGTGGAAAACAAAATTATTAGTAATAGTCAGCATGGATTTATGAAGGATAGATCTTGCCATACTAACCTTATTTGTTTCTTTGAGGAGGTAAGTAGGAATTTAGACCAGGGTAATGCAGTTGATGTGGTCTACTTAGATTTTGCGAAGGCTTTTGATACGGTTTCACACAAGAGGTTGGTGTACAAAATAAAGAAAATTGGACTCAGTAATAATATATGCACCTGGATTGAAAACTGGTTAAAGGACAGACAACAGAGGGTTGTCATAAATGGAACTTTTTCAGGTTGGGCTAAAGTCGTGAGTGGAGTACCTCAGGGATCGGTACGGGGACCCCTGCTTTTTAACTTGTTTATTAATGACCTTGAGGTTGGGATCGAGAGCAAAGTCTCCATCTTTGCTGATGATACTACATTGTGTAAGGTAATAGAATCAGAGCAGGATGTCATTTCTCTTCAGAAGGACTTGGAGAGACTGGAAACGTGGGCAGGTAAATGGCAAATGAGGATTAATACAGATAAATGTAAGGTTATGCATTTGGGATGCAAGAATAAAAAGGCGACTTACAAATTAAATGGAGATATATTGTGGGAACCCTTGATGGAGAAGGATTTAGGAGTGCTTGTAGACTGCAGGCTTAGCAATAGTGCCCAATGTCATGCAGTAGCTGCAAAGGCAAACAAGATCTTATCTTGCATCAAACGGGCAATGGATGGAAGGGAAGTAAACATAATTATGCCCCTTTACAAAGCACTAGTAAGACCACACCTTGAATATGGAGTACATTTTTGGGCACCAATCCTAAGAAAAGACATTATGGAACTAGAGAGAGTGCAGAGAAGAGCCACCAAATTAATAAAGGGGATGGACAATCTAACTTATGAGGAGAGGCTAGCTAAATTAGATTTATTTACATTAGAAAAGAGGCATCTAAGAGGGGATATGAAAACTATATACAAATATATTCGGGGACAATACAAGGAGCTTTCAAAAGAACTATTCATCCCACGGGCAGTCCAAAGGACTCGGGGTCATCCTTTAAGGTTGGAGAAAAGGAAATTTCACCAGCAACAAAGGAAAGGGTTCTTTACAGTAAGGTCAGTTACAATGTGGAATTCATTACCCATGGAGACTGTGATGGCAGATACAATAGATTTGTTCAAAAAAAGGTTGGACATCTTTTTATATGGGAAAGGTATACAGGGATATACCAAATAAGTATACATGGGAGGGATGTTGATCCAGGGATTAATCCGATTGCCAATTCTTGGAGTCAGGAAGGAATTAATTTTCCCCCTTAATGGGGTTTTTTGTTTGCCTTCCTCTGGATCAATAAGTAAGTATAGATATAGGATAAAGTATCTGTTGTCTAAATTTAGCATAGGTTGAACTTGATTGACCTATGTCTTTTTTCAACCTCATCTACTATGTACTGTAACTATGTAAAATGCCTGAAAGCCCGCACTGGCGCCGCAAAGCGAAATATAACCCTTTGCCCATCGCTGGCACTATACGCGCGGCCTTACACAACTTTTGAGCACAGCCTGGGCTGTAGCCAGTAAACCTACCCACAGACAGCTGGTTTAACCTATTGGGTCTCATCAGTGTGAGGCTGCTTATACTGGCTAAGGGCCGTTCTACATAGCATGCGGCCGTGCGTGCCTATGTGAACGCGCGTGCCCGTGCCGCATGCTTTTTGTATGTATACTGTGTGAGTATACAGTGTTTATGTATGTTTGAGTGTGTTTATGTGTGTATGTATGTGTAATGTATTATTTATTAAAAAATAAATAAACATTGGTAGAAATAATATATTTATTAAATTTGTGTAGACACAAAAACCTACACACACACACACACACACACACACACATACTGTACATACATTCAGAGCCGGTAGCGGCGCGAAAAGATGAATTTCCTCATCTTCGCCGCTGTCTGTCGGCTCCCCTCTCCCTGCCGTGCGCGCGCGGGGCCCTTATATAGAAAGGCTGACTAACGTCAGCCAACTAAAAATCCGCGCACACGCGCCCGGCACTATAGAAGCAATATGAAGCTTATAAAGATTATAAAAAGCCGGCAATGCTTTTGTTTGTCACGGGCAAGTTAAACGTTTTAAAAATATTTATATTTGTTACATTTTTCTTTTTAAAAAGGTATCAATCATTTAATCAATCAAACATGCCACTGTCCCCTTTACATTTTCATCCTACAGGGGAGTGACATTTTAGGAGACCCGGCAGAGAAGGATTTTACTTTAATATGCTCCGAGCCCGAACCCTGCTGGGTGATTTAGCAGAATGTGATTAGGATGCAAAGGAGAAGAAAGGTCATTTGTTAAAGAAGAGTATGTTAAACCTGTTAAGTGTGACTGATTACGAAGCACATTGGAAGGGTTCACAAGCCCTGAAATGTAACAAGATGCTGCTATCCACGTTTAACAGTCATTAGCCACATAAGGAGAACATGGAGGAAACAATGGTTGCTTATTACAAAAATGTAAAATGTTGCCGTTGTAAAATTGTTATAAAGATGCATTTACCTGTTTAAATATGCGAAGAATCTTAGAATATTATTCCGACGTTATAACAGCACATATTTCCCAACACATACAGATGTGGGAGGGTTACTGCTCCTGCTGGTGCGATATGGTGATATTCTGTGGTATCCCTGTTATTGAATCCTATGGCAAATCCAAGCTATTCTGTATAGTAACGCTATATTCTGTGTTATCAGCGGTTGCAATAACCCAGGGGTGGCCACCTCAAGTCCTCAAGAGCCCCCAACAGGTCAGGTTTTAAAGGGTATCCCTGCTTCAGCACAGGTGGCTCACTCAATCAATCGCTCAGTCAGAATGGCCATGTTGTTTTCATAAGATAATCTTGAGAAAGTTCACGATGCTGATAAAACATTTAGAATTTGTTTGCAAATGTACTTATTATTACTTCTTATGGACCATTGCACATTGTTCTCCATTCAATGCGGTTTCAGTGTACCTTTATTATATTTGGCATGACTTTTGTTCTAGTATCTCAGGGGTGTGCAACTCCGGTCCCAAGCCCCCCCCCCCCCCCAAACAGGTCAGGTTTTCAGGATATGAATAGCACTGTGGATATTCTGAACACATGGCACATAAAGCTTGGCCCCCTGCAGACGCACTTACCAGAACTCCCTCCTACTGTCTCTGTACGTTCTACCTACCTACCAATTAGACTGTAAGCTCCTCGGGGCAGGGACTCCTCTTCCTTAATGTTACTTTTACTGTATGTCTAAAGCACTTATTCCCATGATCTGTTATTTATATTATCTGTTATTTATTTGATTACCACATGTATTACTACTGTAAAGCGCTATCTACATTAAGGGTGCTATATAAATAACAATCTTCCCCCCCCCCCCCCCCCCAGTCTGCGCACCCCCTGGTGTAGATCACAAAAGAACTGGTACTTCTGATCACTTCGGTGATCTCTACGGACTACCATTCATTTTTTCTACCGCACGCCAAGATTGCTTTTTGAGGCGCTGTACCCACTGTGAGCGAATATTTCCTGTGCGTGTGGTTACTTTATATAACTGTGACAGTGACTAGAGCCAGCATCCGTTAATCTTGTGATTTACTGGTAATTAATTATGGTTTAACATTACCCTACGGTTTTTTTTAGGACTGCCAACATTGATGTATTTCTTTACTACTGTACATAACAATCTCAGCTCCCTTTGCTTAAGCGTCACATGGTGGAAGGTCAACCTTAATTAACAAACGAGCTCTCTTTAGTATTCTTACATTGATATTAGCATCTCCTATAGGCCTCAGGACAGCGACGTGACGTCACTGTGCAGGTTGTTTTCATGGTGTAATATGGTTTCACGTGGACTTTCCTTTTCTAGATCCCCATACGTGTAACAATGACAGTGAACCCCTGGCATTGTTAGGAAGGCGTCAGTAAGTGTACCCCCCACCCCAGCTATCTGGCACCTAGTTGTAGGAAAAGAAGACTCTGGACATATTTACTGTACCACGTGGACTTGGAAGACACCGAATAGCCCGTTTACATGTGCAGTCTCATATAACCGCTTTGTAAAATATTTAACAGGCTAACTCGTCTCACTAAACAAATCTAACAATGCTAATAGCAAATGTTTCGCTGCTTCCATTTTTGGGAAATTAGGCCTAATTACAAATTGATTTGTTAGGGGCCTCTGAATGGAAAAGTGTTTTCATTCCCCTTATCCCACCCTGAGCTTACCACAGAAACAATAAAGATAAGGACAGGTGGGGAGGGGGGCTAGCTGTACAATCGCTCGCTTATCACACAGTGACATCACACAGTGACATCACACAAAGGGAGCAGCCAGAGAAAATCAAACCCCTCCCAAGTCTATCCTTAAAAAAATGCATTACAAATACCGATGGGCATCAGATGTGGGTAAAAAAAAGGCTTCAGTCACCCAGATGAGAGCCCTTAAACATGTCAAAGAACTCTGTATTCGCAGCTGCATTTAATATGAACCCCTTCAGTGTACATCTGCGTCGCCCCAAAAGCGGACGCCTGATGGGGCTCCCCAAGAGCTGCTCCCCTCTGCACAGGACCAGCATGCTAAGGGTTAACATTTGCTTGTACTTTCTGTAACGTCAACCCCACCCACTGGAATGTTAATGAGCCAAGAGGACAAAGAACCTTGTGTTCACAGCTGCATTTAATCTGAACCTCTTCAGTGTACATCTGTGTCGCCCCAAAGGCGGACATCCTTTGGTGCAGTCGAAGGGCAGCTAAAGGGTGTGAGCTGTTTGCTGATGTTAAAGCTTCTCTATTTCAATATGAAACTCACCAGCCCTTTTATCCCCTGTACCAAATTTTCCAACTCTATCTGTCTATGAAATGTCTGTGAAGTGACTGTATAACTCTATTTTAATGTAAGCATGTATTGTTATAACTTTGTGCCCAGGACATACGTGAAAACGAGAGGTACCTCTCACTGTGTTACTTCCTGGTAAAGCATTTTATATAAATAAATAAAGGTCACTTTGGTCTCCCAGAGCATGGTGTCCAATAGCAGAAAACTGCTTAGTGACTATGGGTCTTCATCCCACGCTGTGCAAATGCATCACTGGCGCCTCTTGCAGCAAAGGGATAGAGGCTGCGGTCCCAGTGACTGCCACAGCACACGCCTCGGCGTGCACACAAACACCGGCCCCCAGTCACTCAGGGCCGAGTACACGCGTCGGCGCACATTCAGCAGCCGCGCTGTACTGCAAGATTCCACACACTCAAAAAAATTGTGTGTGGAACTTGCGACAGAGCCGTGGCCACGCCCCCCGCCGGCGGTTCAGCCAATGAGGGCGAACCAGCCATGTGAGGTCATGGCCATGCCCCCGCAAAAACCCAAACATGCCCCCTTCCGTCGCAACCTCTCCCTCTCTCCTGAGACCGCAGATCGCGGTTAGCGCTGTGCACGCGCCGCCCCCCCCGCCGGGCGCGCGTGTCACAATGATGACGGGGACCGCAGCCTAAGGCTACAGACCCAGTGTCGGCTGCTGCACGGGTTCCTGGAGGCACGTGCAGCTGTGTGAATTGCGATCTCCGGTCTGCGGTGAGCTGCAGAGATTGGGACCGGGGGGGGGGGGGGAGGAGGGCGGTCATGGCAGGGGTGTTGCACAGGCGTGGCCATGACCTCACGCGGCTGGTTTGCCCCTCATTGGCTGTGAACCGCCCGGGGGCGTGGCTAGTCCTCCGTCACAAGACGTAAATACAATTTTCTTGTCTTTGCAAAAATTCGCCGTAGAGCGCGGCTACCAAATGCGCGCCAGGGTACATAGTGGGCCCAGCACCATTGAGGGGCGGTTCTTGTTCGTGCAGCGCACGCCATTACGCGCGCTGCAGTATTTACTGGGAACCTAGCCTAAGAAATGCATTGATGAAGAAGCTACAGATTCCCTTCACCATTAGTATATCAGCTCATGCAAGTGTCCCCTAAAATACATTTGTGTCTCCTTCTAGTCCAAACACAAGGCTTAGCGTTAGAAATCTGGTTATCAAGATTCATCTGCCCAGACTTTCTCAGCCGCTTATTTCAAACCTGTGCTAGTGAGCGGCAGCTCTGCTAAACCTCTCCCTGGGAACAGGAGGCTTCCTGTTAATGGTTTACATTTTCCACAAACTACGATAAATCTACACACAAATTCACATGGCAAGCGGCAAATGTTGTAATCTGAGCACAGGTAGTTGAAAACTGTAAATAAATTCATGATCAATGGAAATATTTAGGCTTGCAAACAAAGTGGGCAGAATGGATTATTCAACTCCCTTGTGTTTTCAGTAATAACTATTAAAAGCCTTTTCGTAGTAATCGCTATATATGCACAGAGGGATTAGGAAGAGACAGGCAATTGATTTCAAATTGTGCCAAGTCTGTGTGAGTTATTTGTTCTGATTTGTGGTTTTAAGAATGATCACTGCCTAATAGTTACAGGCAAAAAAGAAGTTACTGTATACATAATACATGACATGTGGACGCGCGCTCTGCCATGCGGACCTGTAACAGATAGTACTGTAGTGCTGTGAACTAGCTACGGACACCTCTGGCAACACATGGAATAAATATGTTGCTCAGTTTCATATCATAAACTGGGATCATGGTACTCATGACATAACAAACAGTTGTTTCATCCTTGTTCTTCTATCTCACGCATTAAGGATAGTTTCACAAGGCTGCAACTACTCAAAACATATTCTTTTTTTTAATTGTATTATTTATGTGTTTGTTTCCAGCGGTTTCAGATGTAAGAAGATTGTTCACCGAGTTTTGTCGATTTGATGCTGAACGCTGTTGGCCAGTGAGCTTTCCACCCATCTACACTAAGTGGATCTTTTTGATAAGGAAATATTGGGACTCACCCACCCACATGCAGAATGTACCTTTCATTGGTACGGAGAGTTAAAAATGTCCCCTGAACACAATGCTTGTTAGGGACTGTGCCAATCCTAAGGCCGAGTCCATAGCAGGTGAGGCCGCGCTGAGCCATGCGGACGCTCCGCGCTGAGCCCCTGCATCCTCAATGACGATGTCTTTAGAGGGGGCTCACGCGAGTGTCTGCAGGCGTGCTGAGGCGCTGGATTTTTCAGCCGACAGCCAAGCTGTTTTTCAGAGAGCTGTCAGCTGAAAACATCCAATCAGCGCGGAGCAGCGTCAACGTCACGGCGCCGTGACGTTGATGCGTCGCGGGCGATTGGCCCAGCGACGTCACTGCCCCGCCTCCCTCAGTCTCCCCCCCTCCTCCCGATCGTGCCCGCTGGCTCGCCTGCATGGGCATGAAATCGCACAGATTTCAGCAGGCGAGCCTCAGCGTCAGCGCGGTCCAGCACTGATACCCCCTTTATGGCCCCAGCCTTAGAAATATGTCAGCAAATGGATCATTATAGAACTTCCTGCAACCACAAGGTATGTTAATACAAGGTATGTTAATATAGAAATATTAAGTGATGCCTGTGCATTGAGAAGCTAGTGGCATTTAACTGCAATCTTCAAACATGTTTAAAAAGGCACTGTATCATGTTTAAAGGAGAACTCCAAGAGACAGTATTTTTTTATTTTAGTTATTTTTTAATAGAGTTGAAGTAGGGGGTGTCCGAATCTGGATCGTGTTAATTTCAGCTCTGGAGACCCCCTGCTTCCCAAGATACCTCCGAAGCGGGTACCGGTAATCCTATGCAGTTTAAAGCTCCTGTGTCACCTGGCCAAAAGGAAGACACGAGGGATGACATTGCCACTTCCTATTTGGCCGCAGGACACTGGACTTTTAAACCGCCATATTGTGTACCCAGCCAGGGCTCCTACCAGCAGCACCTAAGGGGGGTGAGTATCTTTGTAAGCAGGGGGTCCCCTAGGCTAAAATCAATGCGTTTCAGCTCCGGAGACCCCCTGTCACACACACACACACTCCACCGTTAGCATATAGCCAATAAAGAATATCGCTTGTGAGCACATTCACATGTCTTAGACAGGTCTGATGTATCGCCGTTCACACAGCTTTTAAACACAGCATGGGACTAGCAAAGCAAGTTTAAAGCGATACATCAGCTTAAATGGGCTCCATGTGAATGGATATTCCAGGCAAAAGGTGACACACTGTGTGCTCATTTGCATGTCATCTCCCAGAATCCCTTGCTGCAGTGGGAGCACTGTATGCGAGGTGATAATGGTGAAGGGCAGGGGTGCAGACCTGACTAAGACATGTGAATGTGCTCACAAGTGATATTCTTTATTGGATATATATATCTTATTATATATTAGTGAAAGCACTGTATGCCTGTCTGCATCTTCCTGTGTCCCTACAGACAATCTGATTGCACCTTTGGCCTGTCACTCCGCCTCAGGCCATGCCCGCCCCCGCACACCTCTCATTGGTCTGCGGTCCGCCCCCGCACAACTCTCATTGGTCTGCGGCCAACACCACTGCCATACTGTCCCACCACTCACTCACTGAGCTTTAGGAACGCTTGCCAGCACCTAACCCTCACTGCTCTGAGAGATTTGCACCTAACCCTCACTGCTCTGAGAGATTTGCACCTAACCCTCACTGCTCTCAACCCAGAAAACCCTGACCGCCTGCTACCACGACAGAACTGCACAATCAGGTACCAGTCTTATTGCTTTCAGCACTGCAACATTCCACACCCTCACACAACACCACACACACCGCACGCTCACACAGCCTCTTACGGCCTACACTGCCAACACACCTCCCCTTCACCTCACGCACTGTCTCATCCTCACCTCTCCAACGGACACCGCACTCCCCCCCCCCCCACGAGCAGCAGCGCTGTGTGATCCTCATCACACAACGGACACCGCACGTGCCGCAGCTCCTCCGAGATCACACCACACAGAACCAACATTCCCGTGTCCTCCCTGTTTCCCGCGCTTTCACCCCCCCCCCCCCCCGCCGCTACAGTCGCGGGGAACGGAGCGAGCGCCCGGACAGACACCCCCCGGTCTCTCAAGCACGCCCGCTCACTCTCCCCCCCAGGCTCCGCTCAGCTCTCCCCCCCGTGCTCGCTCACCTCCCCCACGGTGCTACCGCTCACCTCCCCACCCGGTGTCCCCTCCCCCCCTGTGCTCTACTCACCTCCCCCCCAGTGCTCCGACAGGCAGTGGACACGCGGCGCCTACGATGTGTGGGGTGTTGTGTCACTGTGTGTGTGTCTTCCCTCCCCCCCCCCTCCCATCCACTGTCCCTCCCCCCCCCTCTCCGTGCACGCCGGGTCTCTCAGCTAGTATATATATATAAACAACATAGTGTCGCTTGGATTGCCTCTTTAAGAAAACAGTTATATATTACAGAGGTGATGAAGCACAAAACAAACCTCCAGAAAGTCAAACTGTAGATTGAGGCTTGTGGCACCTGTGTGTGAAAGTTGACACGCACAGCCCAGAGCAACACAAAATTCTCATAACTCTAACAGTGTTACACAGCCCAGAGCAACACAAAATGCTCATAACTAACAGTGTCACAATGTCTGAACAGTCCCATAAAATGCTTTCATAATGAGCTCTGCAAATGAAGGATAGAATTGCTATGTAGCAAAACTATATCGAAAACACCATTCGATTCGTTATTAGCCGTTGAAAATTTGATAATAAAAACTGATTATTTTGAAGAGTAAAAATAAATTCAGTTATTGAGATTTCATTTCGAAAAACATTTCCTAAAGAATTCAACCAACAGCCAAAGCAAAAAAATGCATATTACGTCTAAAATTGTCATGGGGCATATTTACTAAGCAATGTCCGGCCTTAATATACCTTCCCAGCTCTGGAAGACTGCTTCCTGCTCATTGACTGGGCTGTAATAAGGGGTTTCCCAGCACCAGAATGTATTTTATGAAGATGGCTTATGTTGGTTACATGTTGGCGGTACAGAGGGGTACCCTTATTGCGCGGGCACACTGAATGGTTCTTGAAATGTAAAAAGTTCTAGTCCTGGGTAAAGTCTAAATGTGTATCGTGCCATTTTCTCCAAGAGGTGTTCCCGAACCTCTCGTAGTCCAAAGGCACTATTAAACAAGGGGGGCAGAACAGCGCACAAAACAACACAATAGTGTAGTACCCTTTAAAAAGAGTACTACAATATTGTGTTGTTTTGTGTGCCCTTCTGCCCCCCTTGTTTTATAGAACATTTTGGCGATGATTGCTATGCTAGCAATCGTAATCCATCACAAATCTACATCTAAAATAAAGTTATAAATGCCCTACCAACCCATGGCCCAGATACACCAAGCAGCGGTAAGGAAACATGCAGATGTTATCTCCAAAAATGTGTACATTTTTGTCAACTACTGTAGCATGCTACTTGACCAAAAATGTACTAATTGTTGGAGATAACATCTCCATTTTCCTGACCACTGATTGATGTATCTGGGCAGATGTGAGATGCAACTTTAAAAAAAAACAAATCCAACATGGAAAGCTGCAGATATTTTTAGGGGTGCGTAAACTGGGGGTGGAGGGGGGGTGGGAGGGCGCTAGATTCTCTGCGGGGGGGGGGGGGGGGGGTGCATACAGACCCAGCGCGCTTCCCGAAGGCATTTAAATTAAATGTCGGGGGAGTAGCGAAGGCCTCTGTAACTTAACTTAATTTGGCTCAGACGGCTTCTGGCGACGCATCAAATGACGCAGCGGGGTCACGTGACGTGCGTTGCCATGGCAACGTGACGTTAGAACGCCAGAGCCAAGTTAAGGGGAGGGGGGGAGAGCGGGGGGGAAAGTTTGCGCACACCTGGTGTAAGCGATAAAGCCCCAAGATTTCCATTGAAACTATACCATGAAAACAGCAATGGTCCTGTAGGAGATTGGTGTAAAAGACAATATGACATTATTAGTGATCCAACTAACAGGAATATAATATGTGTCAATCTGATGTAAAACCGCCAGCCAGACAGGGCTGCTCATATAAAGCCTTTACTCTATGGTGTTTCTACACCTCATCCACACAAGAGATTGTCTGGGGAGTTTGCGTGTGTGTCAGTGTGTGAGTGTGAATGTGTGCGAGTGCATGCATCGCATATACTGTGAGTATCTGTGACACAGACAGTGTCACAGTGGGGAGGGGGGGGGGGGGGTGGAATACCGTGACAGTCACCCACCAACCCCCCCTCCCCTTCTTTTTTTGACTTAACTCTGGCTCCTAAAAATTCAGGCTGGCTCCTGAGTTTTATTTATATGTTTGTCCACCACTTCGGTGAGCGATGTACCCAGCGTTCCCCACAACAAGTGTGGCTACTTTCAAGGCCCAGTGAGATCCAGTTGCGATATTTTGGCCAAGTTGCTTTCATCTCCTCCTCGGTTTTTAGACAGCGAGCTCTTTGCGGCACATATTAACCCTGTATATATTGTTTGACTATGAGACGTTCTGAGAGCTTTATGTAAGCAACGTTATTACTGCCATCTGCAGTGATCCCGGGAAGGCAGCAGTTAGCTGAGAGATCATTTCAGCAAGTTGCACAGAGACATTTTCCCCTCTCAACCCATTCTCTCTGGCAGCAAAGGGGTAGATAAGCCCTTTAGTACTGGACAGGATCCCAGCGCACTGTAAGGCTGAGTCCCCGCTGGCGTTGAGCGCGCTCATGCTTGGAGAGCGCTCCAAGCATGCGCGCCGGGTGTCCTACGATTTACGCAAGCGCGCGGGTGGAGGCAAGGAGGGGGTGGCATTGCGGGCTAGCTGAGCGCACGGGGAAGTATAGGTTTTTTGTTTTGGTAAACGCCGAACGCGTGTCGACGTGTGTGCCCGCGCACGAGCGCCGCGCGCACCGCGTGAGCGGGAACTTACATATTTATATATATGTAAGTTAACGCGGCAAGCGCCGCCCGCTTAGCTCTGGCGGGAACACAGCCTAAGGCCTCGTTCAGACTGAATGCGATGTGGGCGCGCACGTGCGCCACACTTTCGCTGTGTTCTATGGGAGTTTTCAAGCTGAGAACGACCCCCAGCGGCGAAGTACAGCGTTTACCCCGCTGCACTTGAAGGAGACAACTAAAGTTGTAATTTCAAGCGGCTGCCGCGTCACACAAACACACAAACACCTAAACACACACACTTTGTTTCTTTTTTTTATTCAATGCCTGAGTAGTCCCGCCTCCCAGTCGGTTCAGTCTGCCTGCTGGGCATGAGCACACATCGCCCAGCAGACAGAGGCGGAGACGCACGGACGCGCAGTTTCCTGTCTGAACTCAGCCCAAGTCACTCCAGCTATGAAAGAGTTAAAAGTGGCCAGTTGCAAAATTACCCAATGCTATTTTAGGGCACACAAGTAGGACAAGGGTTAATTATCAAGGTATCTTTACTACAAAATGTGGGCATTAAAAATCAGCACTAGATCTATAGAGCCTACAATGTACTGAGCACTTTACAAAAGGGACAACACAGTAAAGGAAATTAAAATACAATAAGTGCAAACAAAATCAGACAATAGGAAAATCCCTGCCCCTTTTATATAATAGCAGACACTGGCAGGTCTTATATGTGTTTAAACCAAAAGGGTTAAACACAGTGAGTGCCTGCTATTCTGTATATCTAGACTGCATCTGCTTTCCAGCAGCACCTGAGCCCTTTTAGGGCAGGAGTGCAGCTTCACTGCTGAGAGAGAGATAGATATATAGATATATAGATATATAGATATATATTCCTTTATTTGATGCTGGTTTTTGCATCCGTTTTGCAGCATTGATAAATAGTCGCTTTTAATCCCCAGCACTAGGGGAGAAGGGATTTCTTCCAGAACTGAGGCCAGTGACTTTTGCATTACGTTGTAAGATTCTCCGATGCTGAAGAGGTGAATACATCTGCTTTTTGTCACCCCCCCCCCCACCCCCCCTGACACAGGACTCTGTATTGCAATACACTGCATGAACCTACTTTCCTGCCAGAGACCGACCCAAGAGAGAAGGGCTATCATGGAAGAGGAGGGGGTGGTATCATAAGGTGCAGAGGGGCTATCAAAGAGGAGGGGGAACATGAGGAGGGGAGGTATAGGAAGAGAAGGGGGGTATTGTGACAAGCAGAGGGGGTATAATAAGGATAGGGGTTTATCATGAGGAGAAGGGGTGTAATAAACAATGATGGAGGGTATATTTGCCTACCTGGCAGCCTGAACACTGTGCCAGAGGATCCAGGAGGAAGAAGAAGTGGGTGGAAGGGAGAAAGAGGTAAGAAGAGGAGTGAATAAAGGGAAGGGGGTGTGGAGTGAGAAGGAGGAGGCATGGAGGTAATGAATAGAGTGGATCAGAGGAAGAGGAGGAGACAGCAGATGAAAGAAGATGGGCAGAGAGAGGGAGAGGAGTTGAAAAGGGGAGGAGAGAGAGAGAAACGTGGAGTGGGAGAGAGAGGAGCGGGGGAGGAGAGGGTAAAGGGGGCGACAGAGAGGCAACGTGAAGTAGAAGCAATGCAGGAGTGGAACAGGGTGTGATATACAGTAGGGGAGCAGGGTGTGTGATATAGAGTAGGGGAGCAGGGTGTGATATACAGTAGGGGAGCAGGGAGTGTGATATACAGTAGGGGAGCAGGGTGTGATATACAGTAGGGGAGCAGGGAGTGTGATATACAGTAGGGGAGCAGGGTGTGATATACAGTAGGGGAGCAGGGTGTGATATACAGTAGGGGAGCAGACCAACCCTGCTCCCCTATGTATATCACACACCCCCCCAACCGCCCTGCTCGCCTACTTATATCCCACACCCTTTCCCTACTGGTATATCACACACCCTTGCTCCCCTACTGTATATCAACACACCCTGCCCCCTCTGTATTAACCCTGCTCCCCTACTGTAATTCACACCCTGCAACACACCTCCCTGCCTCCTTTACTGTATCGCACTCTCTGCTCCCCTACTGTACTATAACAAAAACAAACCCTGCATCCCTACTGTCTAGCACACACACCCGCTCCCTACTGTAGAGCACACACCCTGCACCCTACTGTATATCCCACCTCTCCCAACTCTGATTCAATCTGCTTCACCTCGAATGGATTACCACACTATGCCCCCTACTGTATATCACCACACCCTGCTCCCTACTTTCCCACCCTACTGTATATACACCACCCGATCCCTCCTGTACTATCCACTCTATCCCTACTGATCACACCACACTTACTAACGTATCATACCCCTGCTTCCCCTACTGTCTATCACACACACTGACCATTGTTCTCCCCCTCTACACCAATGCTATATACATTATCATTGCACCCCTAGTATATCACACACCGCCGCATCTCCCAGGCTGTTAATCAAAACCCCCTGGACTCCCCTACGTATATCAACACACCCTGCTCCCTACGGTTGATATACAACCCCTGCTCCCCTACTGTAAAGATCCATATATCACACCTGCTCCCTACTGTAGATTCACCCAAACCTGCTCCCCTACTGAATATACACTCTGGACCCCCTACTGTATATCACCTCTGCTCCCCCTACTGCTATCACCACACCACAACCCTGCATCCCTACTGAATAGCAACTCTGGCAACCCCTACTGTCTATCACCACACACTCTGCTTCCCTACTGTATATTCACCTCTGCTTCCCCTCTGAATATCACACTCTGCACCCCTCCTGTATACCCACACTCTGCTGTCCCCTACTTATATCACACACACACCCTCCCCCGACTGTTATCCACCCAACCAACCCTGCTCCCCTACTACTGTTATCATTCTCTGCTTTCATTCTCTCTCCCCTACTGTAATCACCCCCAGCTTCATCACCACCACCCCAGCTCCCCTACTTTTATCCACCATATCCCACACCCCCCGCCCCCTACTGTATACCCACACCCTGCTCCCCCTACTGTATACACACCCTCTCTCCCCTACTTTAATCCCCCCCCCGCCAGCTCCCTACTGTATATCACACCCTGCTCCCCTACTGTATTCCCACAGCTCTGCTCCCCTACTGATATCAACAAAACCTGCTCCACTCCTGTATATCACCACCCCTCCTTCCCTACTGGCATATCATTATCTGGCTCCCTCACGTGTATATCACACTCTGCTCTCCACTGTTATCCACCCTCACACCCAATCACACACCACCCACCCACCCACCCCTACTTATATCACACACTTCCCCACCTCTCTCCTTTACTTAAATCCACACACAACCCCCTTCACCCTACTGTTACCACAAATTCCTGCTCCCCTCTCTTTCCTCTCCCACACAGCCCTCTGCCCGCTCCTTTAATAATACCACCACACGGCCTCAGCGGCTCCACTACTGTACTCACACTCTCACACTCTGCTGCTCTCCTGTATATCACCACCTTGCTCCACCTACTGTATACACACCCTCTGCTCCCCTACTGTACTCACACCCCGGCTCCCCTACTTTATTCACACACAACCTCGCCCCTACTGTAATTTCACATTCACACGCACTGCTCCACCACTGTATATCACAACCCTGCTCCCCTACTGTATATCAACTCAGCTCCCTCTGTATCTTCCACCCCTGCACCCCTCCTGTATATCATACACCCTAACTCCCCTCGTTATCACACCCTCTCCCCCATGTATCATTATCTGCACCGCCTACTGTCTATCCCCAACCCCAGCTCCCTACTGTTCCAAAACAAACACTCTGCACCCCTACTGTATATCACACTCTGCTCCCCTACTGAATATAACACTCTGCTCCCCTACTGTTTCACACACTCCTGCGCCCCCTACGTACTATCACACCCTGCTTACTCTTGTGCTGCTTCTCTTCTGCTCCCCTACTGAAGTAACACTCTGCACCCCCTACGGTATATCACACTCTGCTCCCTACTGATATCAACACACACACCCTGCTCCCCTACTGATATCACACTCTGCACCCCTACGGTATTCACCACACACCCTCTTGCTTCTAATCTGCTCCCCGTCCCTACTGTATACACACTCTGCTCCCCTACTGATATCCCACTCGCAATCTGCAACCCCTACTGTATTCACACACTCTCTGCTCCCCTACTGTATATCACACTCTGCTCCCCTACTGTATATCCACACCCTGCTCCCCTACGGTAAGCATTATCTGCTCCCCTACTGTATATCACCCCCAGCTCCCCAACTGGATATCCCACCCCCAGCTCCCCTACTGTATATCACACACCCTGCTCCCTACTGTATATTCACACACTGCTGCTCCCCTACTGTAACCCCCCCCACCCCCTACTGTTATATCACACACAACCCTGCTCCCCTCTGTATATCAACACCTCTGCTGCTCCCCTACTGTCTATCACACACCCTGCTCCCTACGGTATTCACACACTCTGCTTCCCTAACTTTATATATCCCACCCCCAGCCCCCTAAACTGTATTCACACGACTCTGCTCCCTACGTATTTCACACACCCTGCGCTCCCCTACTGTATATCAACACACCCTCCTACTGCTACTTTGCTCCCTACTGTATATCACACACCTCTGCTTCACCTACTGTATATTCACACCCAACCACTGCCCCCCTACTGTATATCACACTTCTGGCTCCCTTACTGTATTCACAACCTCGCACTACCCATACTGTATATTCCACACCGGCATTCTCCTTTCCCCCTTCGTATATAAGCTGATCCTCACCCACAACGTATCATACACCCTGCCCCCACATGTATATAACAACACCCCCAACCCACCCGGCTTCTGTATATCACACCCGCTGCTCAGCCTAATGTATTATCACACACTCCCTCTCCCTGACTGTATATACACACCCTCCTGTCCCCTTAATGTACACCACACCTGCTCACCCTACGTATATCACACACACCTTCACCCCTCTGTATTCCAACCTTCCACACTGTATCACACCTGACCTCCCCTACTGTATACCACACACTCGGTCCCCTACTGAATATCACACACCTGCTCCCCTACTTTATACCTCACCCCTACCACACCCACTGCACCCTCTACTTTATATCCAAAATCCTGCCCAACCCCTACTGTATATCACATAGCTGCACCCTTACTGTATATCACACACCCTAGCTCCCCACTGTATATCACACACACCTCTCCCTACTGTATATCAAACACCCGTCCCCTATGAACTTATCACACCCAACCTGCTCCCTACTGTATATTCCCACACAACATGCTCCCCACTTATATCACATCACCCTGCTCCCTATTATATCAACATCCTCCTAAACCTGTATATCACACCTCTGCTCCCTACTGTATTCACAACCCTTGCTCCCCTACGAATCACACACCACCACACCCTACTGTATTCACCACCTCATCCCTCGTATATCACACACCTGCTCACATTCGTACAATCTCCCTCTTCACCATATGTATATCACACCTTCTACTCTGCTCCCCTACTGTATACACAGCCTGCTCCCCTAACTTATATCAT
>WSYH01000391.1:178779-198303 GCA_036426205.1 Ascaphus truei
ATGCCTACCCTTGACTGTGAATATCCACAATCAAACCATCGGGTCCGAGTATCATACTATGTATAACTCACAAACACATTGAGTGCCCCGATGATATTGTATATACCAACAACCCTGCCCCCCTACTCGTGTAATAAAGTAAAACCAAAGCAGCCTGGTGGGACCACCAGAGTATGCTGAATAAGTCAACCGACCGCAACACCGCGAACTTAAATGGAGTATCACAAACCATCGGTCCAACCACACCATACTGTAAATGTGATCAGAGAAAGAGTTACGGACAGTCGCAACCTACTGCGCGGAATACGAAACCAAACTACGGTGCACGCCAACCCACCGAAAGTCGCTGTACGATACACCACACACACTGTAAAGCAATCACACCCACATAAATTAGGATGACAGGACTTACTATCAACGCAACTGATGCTAAACCATACCTGTGAGATAAAGGCACACCACACAACATAGCTCCCGCTGAGCCGGGATGATATCATTATATGCTCCCCTACTGTATATCCCACCCAGCTGTCCCCGAGATACTGTAGATAACGACCCCACGCTATGCCATCCTGGACAAATCCCGAGACACCCTGCGATCCCAGTAAACGTATATCAACACACTGCTGCTACACCCTACTGTAATATCACACCCCCAACGAGAAGCTCCACACCTAATGATGTAATAGCAACACAACACCTGCTGCCACACTACTGTAATAATCAAAACAACACCGCTCCCATCAGCATGTAAATAATAAAAACAGCACTGCTTCCACCCTAGATGAGACAATATTCATGTATCTGCAGCTCCCGCTAACGTGATATCAAAACCATGCTCACCCTACAGTAATACAGCGGGCTGTTCACCCCCACACAACACCACCACAAACGCGCACCCCTACTGTATATCAAACACCAATGCCACTCCCACCCTACTGATAGAAGTACAACACATGTATAGGCGCGCCATAAGCTACTTGGTAGACTACCGACATACGCAGCCCCCTGAGACCAGGCCACCAAGACATGAACTAGGTATAACAACAACACACGCTAGCCTCATACTATATCTGAACTATCAAACTCGGCTCCACCACAGTATAGTACACCCTGCTCCCACACACAAAACCTGGCAAAATATAATCACGAGCCATGACACTGTCCACCCAACTGACGATATCGCACAATGCGGCTGCACCTACTGTATGTTGAACAGCTACTGGCATGTCACACACGAATAAATGATACTCCCATTCACACACCCATGACCCATAACAGGAGTTAGTGTATATCACACAACAACCCTGACTCCACACATAAGGGAATAGCAATCACGCTGTCCACCCTTACTCGTGAGGTATCATACCCACCTGCTGGCCCTATAGTATGATCCAACAAAGCGCACTGCTCCCCTACTGTATATGCAGGAAAAACAGGAATGCATCGCACTAATTATAATGACACCCACACATGCATGTCCCCATGTGGAGAGTGTAATATCACACACTGGCATCCCCCTACTGTATTTACACAAACTAGTGCTCCCAACCTACTGTAATAGTAACCAACCACTGGTCTGCCCGCCCTTACTGTAATAATACACAATCCAATGCTCCACATGAACTGTATATCACACACTGATCTTCCCATAACGACATATAACCACACTCGCATCCACATACGTTAGCCAATCACACAACGGTGCTCCCCCTACTGTATTTCACACGACGACCCTGTACCAACTAGCTGATAGATACAACAAACCAACTGAGACTCGCCTAATAGATGAAATCACACTCGGAATCACCCTACGTAAATCCACACCCCGGCACCCCTACCTGTATACTCCATACACCCCCTATAGCATCACCTGTACCTAGTGTAGATCCGGCACCCCACGAACGCTGCTACCCTACTGTATCTAGGACCCTATATCTGACAACCCCTATACTGTATAATCACCGACACCAGCTCACGCCTAGCTGTACTATACACAAATACAGCCCGTGCTCACACCTAGACTGGAATATCAATCAACCAGCTGCCTCCCTCTACTGTAATATTATATCACACCCTGCTCCCCTACTGTTAATCACACCCTGCTCCCCTACTGATATTACCACACCCTGCTCCCCTACTGAAAATATAAACACTCTTGACCCCTACTGATATCACACTCTGTCCCATAGTAATCACACCCTGATTCCCTACTGAATATCACACTTGCACCCCTAATTATTATCACACACTCTGCTCCCACTGAATAATACCCACTCTGCACCCCAATGTATATCACACACTCTGCTCCCCTTACTGTATATCAAACACTCTCTCCCCTACTTGTATATCACAACCCTTGGCTCCCTACTGTATAGCACACACCATGCTCCACATCCTGGATATAGTCATTATTCTGCGCCCGCCTACGCAAGTAAAATTCACCCCCAGCTCACCACCTACTGACATAACTATCCTACCAACACAGCCTAGAAGCCTCTGATATATCACACACATCACTGCTCCCCTTTACGGTAGATCAAACACACGCATCCTGCTACCCGCCTAACTGAGCGGTAAATATCACTTAAACGACCACCCAGATCACACATCATCTGCTATAATCTAAGACAACATCCACACCATGCTCCAGACACTTACATGACTTAGTGTATGTACAACAAACACATCCTGCGTCCACCAGCAAACTGGATAAACAGTACCAGCTACAACCCTGGCCTCCACCACCCATAACTGTATCTCAACACACGCACACGCGCATATCAACTCATACCTGCATTCGGGACAGTATATCATGATCACCATATGAGTGTAAGCTCACACACATCGGTGGTCTGCACTGTAACTGATATGTGTCCAACAACAAACTGCACTCCACACCTAACTGCCTAACACACATTTCTAGCTCCTCCCCTAATGTAATAAAGGAACAACCAGCTCTCCGGCCTCCAATAATGAATATGTCATCACCCTGGACACCCACCTACTGTTGTATAAATCAACACTATGATACATTCTGCTATATGCATGAGATCACACCCTACCCAACAGGCTACCGATGCTTATGATGTCACACAAGATATGAGCGGTGACCGCTAAATGATCAGCGTACGACAACGCATCCACCCATACATGTAATCAAAACGCAGAGGCTCCCCTGCACTGTAATAGAAGCACTGTATGGCTTCTATACTGGTATAAGGCACAACAACAACCCGTGCTCACATCACATACTGTACTAATCACACACCTCGGCTAGACCCTAACTATAATACTATGCAGAAAAAACAGATATGGAGATCGACACTAAAGTAATAATACAACCAAGCCCATGACATCCCCTACAGGTATTATACAGCAACACCAATGAATCACGCAATAATGTAAGATCACAAACCTGCTCACCTAACGTATAATCACACTGATGCTATCCACCTATGGTATATCACACAACCTGCCCACCCATACTATATGTCATAACAAACCTACTCCCCTGCCTACACGGAAACTATCAAACCCGCTCCCTACGTATATACATAAATCTGCACCCCTAACTGTATATCACCCCCAGCTTCAAAACCAAGAGCGACCCAAACAATAAGCAAAAATACACACACACGGGAAGCAAAACAGCTCCCCTACGTGTATATCAACACACTGCTCCCCGACTGTATACACACCCTGCTCCTCTACGGTATAATTCACAACCATGCCTCCCCTATTGCTATGCCACACCCTGCTCTCACCTTACTGTATATCCACACCCTGACTCCCCTACTGAAATACTCACACTATCGAACCACTACTGTTATATAACACACTCTGCCTCCTGACTGTATATCGACACTATGCTATACGCACTAAGAATATCACACTCGACACCCACTACTGTATATCACCACACTATGCTACCCCCGACTGATATACACACTTAAGCCTACCACCACTGATATCAACCCTGTCCCCTACGTGAATCACCCAACAAGCTCCCCTACTGTATTAACATTATCTGCCCTCCACCCTAAATGATATATCACCCAGCTCCCCCTAACTGAATATATCCCAACCCAAGCTCCCCTACTTGATATCTAATCACAAAACACCTGCTCCCCTACTGGCTATATCCAACAATCTAGCTCCCCCATCACTGTAAATAATACACCACCCACATCCAGACTCACACCCATAACGCGTGATTCACACACCCCTGGCTTGTTCCCAATAACAGGTATATGCAACACACCCTGCCTCCCTAATGTATATAAACACACCCTGCTCCCACTGCAATAAAGGACCCCCCAACCAAAACAAGGGCTAGAACACAGAAATGTCTATTCATTATATGCTCCCAGTTATCTGTATTTAACACTGTCTGCTTTCTTACTGTATACACACACCTCCACCCCCTACTGTATATCACACAATTCTCGACTCCCTTACTGTATATCACACACTGCACACCACTATACGTATATTAACAAACTCTGCTCCTTTACTGTATATCACACCCTGCACCCTACTGTATATCACACATTCTGCTCCCCTACTGTATATCACACCACGGCTCCCATACTGTAATTCACACCCGGCTCCACCTAAAGTATATCACACTTGCATTCTTCTACTGTAATACTAAACACCCTGCTTTCTTTCCCCGAATGGATTCACACACTCTGCTCCCCTACTGGTAGATCCACACCGGATACCCCTACTGGATATACACACAACCTGCTCCTACTTTATTTCACACAACCCTCTCCCGCTACGGATATCATCACACACCCTGCTCCCATACGTATATAAACACTCTGCTCCCCTACTGTATATCACACCCTGACTCCCCTACTGTATAATCACAGACCGGCTCCCCTATGTATATCACACCCTGCTCCCCTACTGTATGATTTCAACACTCTCGCTCAAACCTAAGGTATATACACCACTGCACCACCACCACCTAATAACAACCGTCTGCTACCACCTACTGTATATCACACATCTTGCTTACACCTATGTCTATAACACCACTGCTCCCAAATGTATATCCACCCTGCCTCAACCTACTATATATCACACACCTGCTCCCCCTATGTAATATCACACAACCTGCTCCCCTACTTTATTTCACAAACCTGCTCCCTACTGTATATAACACCCATGCTCCCTACGTAGATTCCACACTCTGCTCCCATACTGTATAATCAACACCCTGCACCCTACTGTATATCATACACCCTACTCCCTATGGATATCACACCCTTGCTCCCTTAATGGATATCATTATCTGCAACACAACCCTACTGTTATCACCCCCCAGCATCCCTACTGTCATATATCAAACACCTACTGCTCCCCCTACTGTATATAACACACCCTGCTCCTTCATATACTGGATATCACACCCGGCTACCCTATGCTATATCAACCACCCCTGCTCCCCTACTGATATCACACCTGCTCCCCTACTGAATTCACATCTAGCACCGCCTCCACTATGTATATCAATCCACACTCCACTGCTACCCTCCTACTGTATATCACCGCTAGCTCCCTACTGAAATATTCCCACTCTATGCACCCCTATGTTAAATATAACCCACTCTGCTCCCTACTGGTATATAACCTCTGCGGTCCCCTAAAACCCTTTTGTATATCACACCATGTCCCCCTACTGTCTATGCATATCTGCTGCCCTCTGTATAGCACCCCCCAGATCCCTACTGTATAATCCACCACCAAGCTCCCCCTACTGTATATAACCAACACCTGCTAACGACTACTGATATATCACACCACTCTGACCTACCACTACCTGGTAAATTATCCCCACACCAAGCTCCCCTACTGTATATACACACCCTGCTCCCCTACTGTATATCAACACACCTGCTCCCTACTGATATACAACACACCATGCTCTCCCACTGATATCATTATCTGCTCCCTATGTATATCACAACATTCTCCCGACTGTATAATCACCAGCCTGCCTCAAACTAAGTATATCACACCAATGACTCCCCTAAGCTGTAGTTCACACTCTGCTCCATACCTGTATATCAATCCACTGCCACCCCACATATAACACACCTGACTCCCCTGTATATCACCATCTGCTCCCCCACTGTATCACACCCGCTCCCCAATGTATATCACACCATGCTCCCCAAAGTAATATCACACTCGGCTGATCCCCTACGGTATTTATCACAACTCGGTCCCATTACTGTTATATCACACCCTGCAACACCTAGTGTATAGCCACAACCCTGCTCCCCTACTGTATATCACACCCTGCTCCCCTAATGTATATCACCCCCAGCTCCCCTACTGTATTCACACCCGGCTCCCTATGTAGTACACACCATGCTCCCCTACTGGATTATCCACCCTGCTCCACTGTGTATATCACACCCTGCTCCCCTACTGTATTTCACACTCTGCTCCCCTACTGTATATAAAACACCTGCCCCTACTGTAGATCACACTCTGCCCCCTTACTGTATATCAAACACCGCTCCCCTAATGGATATCACAATTGGCCTAAGGATTTCACACTCTGCGTCCCCACTGTATATCCACACCTGCACCCCTAGTGATATCACACACCCTGATCCTACGTAGATCACACCTGCTCCCCTACTGTATATCACCCCCTGCTCCCCTACTGTATTTTACACCCTGCTCCCCTACTGTATTTCACACTCTGCTCCCCTACTGTATATCACACACCCGCTCCCATACTGTATATCACAAACTGCTTCCCTACTGCATATCATTATCAGCTCCCTACGGTATATCCACACTTGGCTTCTCTACTGTATATCACACCTGCACCCCTTACGGTATATCAAACACTATGCTCCTTTACTGTATATCACACCCTGCAACCCCTACTGTATATCCACAACTCTGAATCCTGTACTGTAGATCCACAACCTGCTTCACTTACTGTATATCCACCTCTGCTTCTCTACTTATATCAAACACACTGCTCCCATACTACTGTTATATTCACAAACCCTGCTCCCTACTGTATTCACACAACCTGCTACCCTAATGTATTTCAACACCATGATCCCCAAACTGTATATCACACCTGCTCCACTACTGTATTCACACCACCCTGTTTCCTCCCCTACTGAGATCACACCCTGCTCCCCTTATGTATATCACACTCTCTCCCATACTGTATATCACACACCTGCCTCACCTATGCTATATTCACACACGCTCCCTACTGTATATCAAACCCTGCACCCCTACTGTATACACCACCCTGCTCCCCTATGTATATCACAACTCTGTGTCCCCATACTGTATAATCACAACACCCTGCTCCCCTACTGTTATATCACACCCTGCTCCTAAGAGATCACACACCCTGCTCCCTACTGTAATCACCCCAGCGCCCCTACTGTATATACACACCCGCTCCCCTATTGTATATCACACACCCGCTCACCTACTGTATATCACACACCCGGCTCCCCTATGTAAATCACACCCTGCTCCCCTAACGTATATCACACACCCTGCTCCCTACTGTATACAACACCACCCGGCTCCCCTCTCTATATCACACTCGCACCACTACTGTTATCACACACCCTGACTCCCCTACTGTATATCAGACCCTGCTCCCCTACTGTATATCATACAACCATGCTTTCCCTACTGTATATCACCCCCAAAGCTCCCTTACTGTATATCACACCCACCCTACTACCCTACTTGTATATCACACACCCGCTCCCCTACGTATATCCCACACTTGCCTCCCACTGTAATCACACACCCTGCCCCCTAATGAGATCACACCCTGCTCCCCTACTGCTATATCACAACCTGATCCCCTACTGTATATCACACCATGCTCCCTACTGTATATCACACCCTTGCTCCCACTTCAATGATATCAAGAATCATGCCCTGATCACTCAAAGGAATATCAACAACCCAAGGATCCACCTAAATGTAATACTACCAAACAACCTGAAACAAGGAAATGATATCACAAGCCACCCTGCCACCCATACAATTGTATAATTACACACCACGCACCCCTACACACGGGTAATATCACCACACCCTAGCTGAACCATACTGTATTATCACAAATCCATGCTCCACCTACTGTATATCATACCATGCTCCCCTACTGTAGGTACCACACAATGCTCCTCTACTGTATATCATCACCTAGGGCCACCCTATGGTAGGCACACAATCCTGTACCAACTGTATAGCCACACACCCTGCACCCCTACTCCTATATCACACTCTGACCCCCCTACTGTATATCACACACCTGCTCCCCTACTGTATATCAACCTGCTCCCCTACTGTATATCCTAACCCTGCTCCCCTACGGATATTCACCCCAGTACCCTTACTGTATATCACAACCCTGCTCCCATATGGATATGCACACACCCTGCTCCCCACTGTATACAACTGCTATTATCACACACTTCTCCCCCTACTGTATATCACACACCCTGCTCCCCTTACTGTTATATCACCACTCTGGCTCCACTCTATTCAACACTTGCCACCTAACGATATCACACCAACCTGCTCCCCTATGTTCACAAACCCTGCTCCGACTGTATATCCCCTGCCTATGTATCAACCATGCACGTCCTACTCCATCACTTTTCTCCCGACAGTATATCACACCTCTCTCCCCTATGTATATCACACTAGCCTGCTCCCCTACTGTATATCACACCCTGTCCATACTGCTAGTCACACCATCTCCGCACCCTACTGTATATCACAACCCTGCCCCACTGTATTTAACACTTTGCCCCCTACGGTATATCACCACAGCCCTGCACCCCTACTGTGTATATCACCAACCTGCTCCGCTTTAATGTATATCACACTCTTCTGACCCTACCTGTATATACACACCCTGCCTCCCCTACTGTATATCACACTATCCCCCTGCTTATCCAACACCTGCGTGATCACACCCATGCTCCCCTACTGTATTTTCACAACACATGAACTACCCTAGATCCCCCACCCCTACTGTACATATCACAACCAACCCGAGCTCCCCCTACTGTATATCACAACCGAACAAACCTGCCCCGTATGTAAAATCACACACAAGCAACACCGCTACAATCCTTACTTCTCCCGCTATAGTCTACACCTCTGTCCCCTACTGTATATCCAACACCCTGCTCCCTAATCTGTATATAAACACATGCTACATATACTCGGCACCCCTCTGTATTCAACAACCCTGCTCCCCTTACGTATATCAACACCCTGCTCCCCCTACTGTATATAACATGCTGCCTTTACTGTCCATCCTCTCTCTGAATCCCGCCCCCTACTGTTATCCACACCCACCCTGCTCCCCTACTGTATATCACACAACCACTGCTCGCCTACTGGTATATTACACACCCTGCTCCCCCTACTGTATATCACACACTCCTGCTACCCTCTACGTATATCCACACCCCACCCAGGATAACCCTTACTCCCTACTTTAGCCATCGCACTACCTATGCTCCCTACTTATCACCCTTGCTCCTTACTGTATATTCACCATCGCCTACTGACTAAACCCCCTACTGTATATCACACAACCTGCTCCCCTACTTTATTTCACACACCCTGCTCCCCTACTGTATATCACACACTCTGCTCCCCTACTGTATCATCCACACACCCTTGCTCCCCTACTGTCTATATCACACACCCTGCTCCCTACTGTATATCACACCACTGCACCCCTACTGTATATCACCACACCCTGCTCCCCTACTGATATCACCACTCTCTCTCCCTAATGTATATAACACACCCTGGCTCCCCTACTGTATATCACACACTGCCCTCACCCTACTGTATATCACACACACCCTGCTCCCCTAATGTATTATCACCCACTCCCACTCTGTTCACACACCCTGCTCCCCTACAGATATAAAACACCTGCTCCCCTACTGTATATCCACACCACTGTCTTCCCCTACTGTATACACACCCTGCATCCCTTACTGTATATCCACACCACCCTGCTCCCCACTGTATATACACCACCCTGCTCCCCTACTCTAAGTATCACACTCGCCCTACGTATATCACACACCTGCTCACCTACTGATAGATCCACACCCCTGCTCCCCCATAGATACACTAACCTGCTCCCACTAAGTATTACACCGCTCCCCCTACTGTATATCACACACCCTGCTCCCCTACTGTATAATCACACACCCTGACTCTCCACGGCATTCTCCCCTGTATATCACACACCTGCTCCCCTAATGTATATCAACCACCTGCTCCCCTACTTATACCACCTGCCCCCTACTGTATATCACACATGCTCCCTATGAATCACACCCTGCTCCCCTGTACTTATGAATCACACCCTGCCTCCCCTACTGTATATCACACCTGTCCCTACGTATAGTCACCCTGCTCCTAGTGTAATCACACACTCACTCCCCTACTGTATACACTCCACCTACCCCTACTGTATATCACCACACCTGCCACCCTACTGTATATCCACACTGCCACCCTACTGTATATCACACACCGCTCGCCCTACCTGATATACCATCCTCTGCTCCCCTACTAGTATAACCCAGCTCACCCTATGTACTTCCCCACTGATCCCTACGTATCATCACCCTGCATCCCCTACTGTATATCACACCTCTGCTCCCCGAACTGTATATGCACACACCCCAATTCCCTACTGATATCACAACCTGCTCCCTACTGTCATATCACACATGCCTATCCCCTACTGTATATCACACACCTGTCCCCCACTGTATCCCATCCCTACTGTATATCAACTCTGTCCCCTCGTATTCCACCTCTCCCCTACTGTATATCACACACCTGCTCCCCTACGTAATTCACACCACCCTGTCTGTGCACTTCCTACTGTATAACCACCCCTCCTACTTACAACAAACCCTGCTTCCCCCCTAACTGGTATATCAACCAACACTGCTCCCTCACTGTATATCCATCACCCTGCTCCCCTACTGTATATCACACTCTGCTTCTCCATACTGTATATCACACACCCTGCTCTCCCACTGTAATTCACCACACCCTGCTCCCCTCTTACTAGCTAACACCCGCCACCCCTACTGTATATAACATCCCTACTTATTCCCACACCCTGCCCTACTAAACCCTCCCGAACGTATATCACCCATCACCTCGCACCCCCCCTACTGTAGATCATCACACCCTCGACGCTCCCCTACTGTATATATACACACACCCTGCTCCCCTCTACTGTATCACACACCCTGCACCCCTAACTGTATATTCACAACACCTCTGCCTCCCTACTGTATATCACACCACCCTGCCCCCTACTGTTATCACCACACCTGTCTCCCCTAGCGTATCAACACACGCCTGCTCCCCTACTGTAATACCACCTGCTTCCCCTACTGTATATCAGCCACCTGCTCCCTACTGTATATCAGCACTCTCCCTACTGTCAGCTCCCCTACTGTATATACACACCCTGCACCCCTACATGATTATCACACACCCTGACCCCTACTGTATATCCACTGCACCCTACTGTATTACACCTCCATACTGATATCACACACCTGCTCCAGCTGGTACTATCAACCCCAGCTCCCCTACTGTATTCACCACACTCTCCTCTATTTATCCCCTACCTGACCCCTATGTATTACACACCCTGTCCTAGTAGCACCTGCCTCCCCTACTGTATATAACACCCTGCTAACCCAACTGTATATCACACACCCTGATACCCTACTGATATCACTCCCACACCCTCCCTGTCTAACACTGCCCCTACTGTATATCACACACCCTGCTCCCTACTGTATACCCAACCCCTAGCTCCTCTACTGTATATCATAGCCCCTGTCACCCCTACTGTTATATCACACACCAGTCTCCCCACTGTATATCCACACACCCGCTCCCTACTGTAATTCAACACACCCGTCTCCCTACTGTATATCCACACCCTGCTCCCCTACTGTATATACGGAACCCTCTCCCTCTGTACACACTCTTTCCTGACACATGGACGCCACTACTGTATATCACACACCCTGCACCCTATGATATCACACCCGCTCCCCTACTGTATATCACACCTCTCCCTCTACTGTATATCACCCAACACCCTGCTTCCCCTACTGTATATCCAACTCGCCCCTGCTTCCTCTCACCTGCTATCTCTCACACCCTGACTCCCCTACTGTATATCACCACACCCTGCACCCCTCTGCTGATCCACCGGACCCCTGCACCCATAGCTGATAAGCACACACCCTGCCCCCTAACGGTATCATCACAACAACCCTGCTCCCTACTTTTACACACCCTGCTCCCTTACTTGTATCATACCCCTGGCCTCCCCTCTGTATCACACCTGTTATGTATTTCACACTCCTGGCTCATCCACTGTATATACCACACCCTGCACCCTACTGAGCTATCACCACACCCATGCTCCCCTACTGTATATCACAAACCTCTGACCCCCGTACTGTATATCACCACCATGCTCCCACTACTGTATATACCACTCCCCCACTATCCCTGCCTACTGAATCACCCCTCCCTCTGTATATCACACACCCTGCTCCCCACTATACACTGACTTTATAGCTCATACAATACACACTCCCTCAATAATCCTCCTCCCTACTGTATATCACACATCACCACTCTTCCCCTACTCTCAATCTCCTTACATTACCACCCTTGCTCCCCTACTGTATAACACACACCTGCTCCCCTACTGTATATCTACCCTGCTCCCCTACGTGGTATATCACACGCCCCGCATCCCCTACTGTATACTCACACACCCGCTTCCTCTATGTATATCCCACCGCTACCTAACTGTATATGACACACACCCTGCATCCCCTACGAGATATCACACCTCTGCTCCCTACTGTATAGCACACACCCTGCACCCCTACTGTTATCACACAACACCTGCACCCCTACTGTATATCCACCATCCCCTGTCTCTGTATATACACTGTACTTATCACACCCCCTCACTGACCGTCCCCATACTGTATATCACACACCACCCCCTGTACCACACCCTAACTGTATATCACACACACCCCACCCTACTGTAATCACACACGACCCTGCTCCCCTACTGTGTCCATCTCACGTAACATATACCTGCTCCCCTACTGTATTTCACACACCGCTTCTCTAACTGATATACGTCCATCACCACCCTGCACCCTACTGTATATCCACAACCCTGCTCCCCTACTTATATCCACATGCACCCTGCTCCCCCCTATGTATATATACACCTGTCCATACTTCAACATCCTGCGTTCCCTACGTATATCAGCACAACCCTTCTCCCCTATTACACACTCCCTCTGATTATCATCGCCTCAACTACGTATCACATCACTTGCCCCTACTTACACCTACTGTCCTATTATATCACACTCTCGCTCCCCTACTGTATACTCACACCCTGACTCCCTACTGTATACATCACACACTCCCTGACTCCGACTATCCCGATAACACCCTGGCTTCCCTAGCATATACACAACCCTGCGTACCCCCTACTTTATACCCCTGACTTCACCAACGTAACCGCCCTGCACCCCTACTGGCTATCACAGGCCCCCGCTCCCCTACTGTATATCACACACCCCTGCTCCTACTTGTAAATCAGCACCCTGCCCCCCTCTAGGTTATCACCCACCACTGCTCTTCCTACTGATATCACAACATACCTGACCCTACTGTATATACAAACACCTTCTTACTGAAGACCCTGCTACCCCTATGTATATACACACCCTGCACCCCTATGTTATCAATTGCTTCGCGTTTTACCACCATGCTCCCCCTAGTTTATCATCACACTCTGCTCCCCTACTGGTATTCACGACCCGCTTCCTACTGTATATCACACACACTGGCTCCCCCAACTGTATATCACACACTACTGATATCGACCCTGCTCCCCTACGGTGTATCACGACACCCTGCTCCCCTACTGATAATGCCCTAGTATTCACACACACTCTCGCCTCTACTGTATATCCACACAAAGCAGCCTGGCAGCCACTACGTATATCACAACCTCCTCCTACGGGTATATACCACACTCTGGCTCCCGCTAACTGTATCACACAACTGACCCCCTACTGTCTACATCACACACTGTCTCCCCTACTGTGTATCCGACACCTGCAAACCCCTAGGATAATCACACACCACGGGCAACCCTACTGTATATCCACCCTACCCTCTTATCGACCTTCCCCCTACTGGATATCACACACCTGCTCCCCTATCGTAATCACACCCTGCATCCCCTATGTATCACACACCTGTCGCCTCTAGCTGTATATCACAACCATCTGCTCCACTATCTGATTATCACTCTTCCCCTATGTATATCCACAACACCCTGCTCCCATACGGTATTATAGCAAACCCTGCTCCACCTACGTATATCACACCTGCTCCCCTAACTGTATATCACACCCTGCTCCCCTACTGTATATACATCACTCTGACTTCCAACTATGTATATCACACTGCCTACTGTCTCCCACCACTGGCCTCTCCAGGTATCACACCCTGCTCCGACTACTGTATATAATGCAGCCCCTGCTCCCCCTTACTGTATATACACACACCCCCTGCTCCCCTAACTGTATATCACCACACATCTGCTCCACTGTATATCATCCACACTGCCGGTCCTGTACCAAACTGCACCCCTATTTAACAACACCTTGCTCCCAGCTGTATATCACCAGCCTGCCGATATACACATCGTATTCCAACCACAACTCGCCCTAGTATATCACACACCCTGCACCCCTACTGTATATCACACACCCTGCACCCCTACTGTCACACTCTAACCACTACTGTCTAATTAACCACCTCTTGCTCCCCTACTGATATCACACACCCTGTCACCCCCCATACTGTATCTATTCACACAACCTGATCCCTTATCACACATGCCCCTATGCTATATCACACTTACCGCCCCCCCTATTGTACTATAACACACCCTGATCCCCTACTGTATATTCACACACCCTGCTCCACCTACGGATATCACACCCCTGACCCCCTACGTGTATATCACACACCTTGCTCCCCCTACTGTATATCACACCCCTGCTCCCATACTGTATATCATGCCCTGCTTCCTCTACTGTAATTATCCCCCAGCACAGCCCAACCCTGTGCACTGTATATATCACAACCCTGCCCCTAACTGTAATCACACACCCTCGCCCCTACTGTTATATCACCACACACTGCACCCGCTATGTATATCACCACCCTCTACCCCTACTGTATATCACCACACCCTGCTCCCCTACGTGTATATCAACCCTGCCCACTAATGTATTTCACACAGATGCCCGTGCCCACTGTATATCACCACACCCTGCAGCCCCACTGATCAAACCTGTACTACTTTATCACCACACCCTGCCTCCCATACTGTATATCCACACACCCTGCTCCCATACTGTATATCCACTCCCTGCTTCCATACTGTATATTCACACCCTGCTCCCTACTGTATTCACCACACTGCTCTCTATGTATATCACAACCCTGCACCCCTTTTCCACACCTCCCTACTGTATATCACACACCCTGCTCCCCTACTGTTCTCAACACCCGGCTCCAACTGTCCCTACTAACTCAACCCGCACTGTATATCACAACACCCTGCTCCCCTACTGTATATCACACCCGCCCCTATACTGCCCTGTCCTCTACTGTATATCACTACACCCGACTCCCCACTACTGTATATCAACCACCCTGACACCCCTACTGTAATCAACACCCCTGCCCCTACTGTATATCACACACCCCCCTTGTATCACACACCCGGCTCCATACTGTATATCAACAACACTCTGCACTCCCTACTGTATATCACACCCTGCTCCCCTACTGTATTTCACACACACTGCTCCCTACTATTACACATCACTGCACCCTACTGGTATTCACACACCTCCCTCGACACACCCTCCCTACTGTATATCACACACCCTCTCCCATACTGTGTATCACACACCTGCTACCACTTATAGCACAACCCTGCTCCTGTATCACACATGCTCCTCACTGATCACCCTGCACCCCTACTGTATATCACACACTCTGCTCCCTTACTGTATATCACACAACCCTGCTCCTACCTGTGTATCACACCCTGGCTCACCTACTGTATATATCACAACCTGCTCCCTTACTGATATCCACACCTGCTCCCCTACTGTTACCACCTGCTTCCTACTGTATATCACACACTGCGCCCACTACTTGATATCACACTTAAACCTCACCCTGACTGTATATCACACCTGCCACTCCCCTAGACTGTAACATAACTTGCTCATACATAACACCCTGCACCCATATGTATATACACACACCATGCACCCTACTGTATATCACACCCCTGCCCCTACATGTATATGCACCTGCTCCCCGTACTAGTATATACACAACCCTGCATCCACTACTGGTATATCCACAACCCTGCTCCCATACTGTTTACACACCACCTGCTCCCTACTGTGTATCACAACCCTGACTCCCCTAATATTATCACACACCCTGCTCCCCCTACTGTTATCACACACCATGCTCCACTACTGTATACACACACGCCTGCTCCACCTACTGTAGTCTCCACACCCTGCCCCTATGTATATACACACCTGTCACCCCTACTGTATATAGCACCCCGCATCCCCTACTGAATATAACTCCCTAGCGAACCTCTGCTCCCCTACTGTATATCACACCTCTGCCTTCCCCGACTGTATCACCCCTCTACCCTTACTGTATATCACACAACTGCTACCCCTACTGTATATCACACACCCTGACTCCCCAACTGTGTATCACTCACACCCTGCACCCCGATTGTATCCACCCTGCTCCCTATGTACGTATCACACACCCTGCTCCCTACTGTATATCACACCTGCTCCCCTACTGTTATATCACACACACTGCTCCCTCTACTGTATATCACAACCCTGCGACCCCTACTGTATATCACAGAAACATACCCTGCCCTCTGTTACCACACCTGTCATACGGTAATCACCTGCAATTCCCCTACTGTAATAACACAACCCTGCTCCGCTACTGATATTCACACACCCTGACCCGTATCAACGCACCCTACTGTATATCACACACCTCTGCCTCTGCCCTACTGTATAATCACACACATCTGCTCACCCTACACGTATATCACACACCCTGACACCGCCTACTGGATATATCACACACCTGCTCCCCTACTGTATATCACACACCCTGCTCCACTAATGTATATCACACACCTGCACCCTACTGTATAACACACCTGCTCACCTACTGTATATACAAACACCCTGCTCCCTACTGGATATCACCCCCTGCTCCACTACTGTATACCACACACCCTGCCCCATACTGTATATCACACAACCTGCTCCCTACTTATAACCACCACTGCTCCCTACATATCACACACCCTGCACCCCTACTGTATATCACACACCCTGCTCCCCCTACTGTATATCACACACCCTGCTTCCACTGCTGATATCACACAACCTGCACCCCTACTGTATATCACACCCTGCTCCCTCACTGTATATCACACTACCTCGGCACCCATCACGGATATATCACACACCCTCACCCCTACTGTATATACAAACCCTGCATTCCCCTACTGATATCACACACCCTGCCCCTACTGTATATCACACACCTGCTCCCCTACTGTATATCACCACACCCTGCACTCCCTACTGTATATCCACACCACCTGCTCCCCTACTGTATATCACACACCTGCTCCCCTACTGTATATCACACACCTGCACCACTAGTATATCACACATCCTGCTTCCCATACCTGTATCACACACTATGCCCCCCTACTGTATATCACACACCTGCATCCCTACTGATATCACACACCCTGCTCCCTAGTATATCAACACCCCTGCTCCCTTGTACTATATCACAACCCTGCTATCACTGCCTAGTATCACACACCTGCTCCCCTACGTATATCAGACAACTGCACATCCGCCCCTACTGTATATCACACCCTGCTCCCCTACTGTATATCACAATCCCTTGCTCCCACGATATTCACACCTGCTCCCTACTTACGTATATCCCCCCTGCTCGCTACTATATATCCACACCCTGCTCCCCTACTGTTATCCACACCCTGCACCCCTACTGTATATCACACCATGCTCCTCTACTGTATATCACACACCCTGCACCCCTACTGTATATCACACACCCTGCTCCCCTACTGTATATCACACTACACCCTGCTCCCTACTGTATATCAACACACCCGCCCCTACTGAATATCACACCCATGCCTCCCCTATGTATATTCAACACCCTGCTCCCCTACTGTATATCACACTTATTCCACTGCTCCCCTACGTATATCACACACCCTGCTCCCTACTGTATATCCACACCCTGTCCCCTACTGCTAGATAACACACCCTGCACCCCTACTGTATAATCACACACCTCCCACCCCTACTGTATATACACACCCTGCACCCCTACTGTATATCACACACCCTGCACCCCTACTGTATATCACACACCCTGCTCCCCTACTGTATCACACACCCTGCTCCCCTACTGTATATCACACACTCTGCTCCCCTACTGTATATCACACACCCTGCTCCCCTACTGTATATCACACACCTGCACCCTACTGTATATCACACCCTGCATCCCTATGTTATCACCACCCTGCCCCTACTGTATATCACCACACCCTGCACACACCTACTGTTATATCACACAACCTGCCATCCCTACTGTATATCACACACCCTGCTCCCCTATGTATATCACAAACTCCTGCTCACCTACTGTATTTTTATCCACACCCTGCTCCTACCTGTATATCACACACACTGCCCCTACTGGTAATATCACACATCCCTGCTTCCCCTACAGTTATATCACACTCCACTCTACCACGCACTATGTCAACAACCTACTGTTATCACACTGCAGCCCCTACTGTATAATCACCACCCTGCATCCCTACTGTATATCACACATGAGTACCCTGCTCCCCTATTGTATATCACTTCACTCCCTGCTCCCTATTGTATATCACACCTATACAGTAGGGGAGCAGAGAGTGATATACAGTAAAGGAGCAGGGTGTGATATACAGTAGGGGAGCAGGGTGTGATATACAGTAGGGGAGCAGGGTGTGTGATATACAGTAGGGGAGCAGGGTGTGTGATATACAGTAGGGGAACAGGGTGTGTGATATACAGTAGGCGAGCAGGGTGTGTGATATACAGTAGGGGAGCAGGGTGTGTGGTATACAGTAGGGGAGCAGAGAGTGATATACAGTAAAGGAGCAGTGTGTTATATACAGTAGGGGAGCAG